>WNGS01002296.1:36021-52501 GCA_020271785.1 Procambarus virginalis
GGTAACCCTACACGAGTGTCTCAGGGTAACCCTACACGAGTGTCTCAGGGTAACCCTACACGAGTGTCTCAGGGTAACCCTACACAAGTGTCTCAGGGTAACCCTACACGAGTGTCTCAGGGTAACCCTATACAGTGTCTCAGGGTAACCCTACACGAGTGTCTCAGGAACCTACACGAGTGTCTCAGGGTAACCCTACACGAGTGTCTCAGGTAACCCTACACGAGTGTCTCAGGGTAACCCTACACGAGTGTCTCAGGGTAACCCTACACGAGTGTCTCAGGGTAACCCTATACAAGTGTCTCAGGGTAACCCTACACGAGTGTCTCAGGGTACCCTACACGAGTGTCTCAGGGTAACCCTACACAGTGTCTCAGGTAACCCTACACGAGTGTCTCAGGGTAACCTATACAAGTGTCTCAGGGTAACCCTACACGAGTGTCTCAGGGTAACCCTACACGAGTGTCTCAGGGTAACCCTACACGAGTGTCTCAGGGTAACCCTACACGAGTGTCTCAGGTAACCCTACACGAGTGTCTCAGGGTAACCCTATACGAGTGTCTCAGGGTAACCCTACACGAGTGTCTCAGGGTAACCTACACGAGTGTCTCAGGGTACCCTACACAAGTGTCTCAGGGTAACCCTACACGAGTGTCTCAGGGTAACCCTACACGAGTGTCTCAGGGTAACCTACACAAGTGTCTCAGGGTAACCCTACACGAGTGTCTCAGGGTAACCCTACACAAGTGTCTCAGGGTAACCCTACACGAGTGTCTCAGGTAACCCTACACGAGTGTCTCAGGGTAACCCTTCACGAGTGTCTCAGGTAACCTCAACACGAGTGTCTCAGGGTAACCCTACACGAGTGTCTCAGGTAACCCTACACGAGTGTCTCAGGGTAACCTACACAAGTGTCTCAGGGTAACCCTACACGAGTGTCTCAGGGTAACCTTATACAAGTGTCTCAGGGTAACCCTACACGAGTGTCTCAGGGTAACCCTACACGAGTGTCTCAGGTAACCATACACGAGTGTCTCAGGGTACCCTTCACGAGTGTCTCAGGGTAACCTTACACAAGTGTCTCAGGGTAACCCTACACGAGTGTCTCAGGGTAACCTTATACAAGTGTCTCAGGTAACCCTACACGAGTGTCTCAGGGTACCCTACACGAGTGTCTCAGGGTAACCCTACACGAGTGTCTCAGGGTAACCCTACACAGTGTCTCAGGGTACCCTCACGAGTGTCTCAGGGTAACCTTACACGAGTGTCTCAGGGTAACCCTACACGAGTGTCTCAGGGTAACCCTACACGAGTGTCTCAGGGTAACCCTACACGAGTGTCTCAGGTAACCCTACACGAGTGTCTCAGGGTAACCCTACACGAGTGTCTCAGGGTAACCCTACACGAGTGTCTCAGGGAACCTTATACAAGTGTCTCAGGGTAACCCTCACGAGTGTCTCAGGGTAACAACCTACAACCAGAGTGTCTCAGGGTAACCCTACACGAGTGTCTCAGGGTAACCCTACACGAGTGTCTCAGGTAACCCTACACAGTGTCTCAGGGTAACCCTACACGAGTGTCTCAGGGTAACCCTACACGAGTGTCTCAGGGAAACCTTATACAAGTGTCTCAGGGTAACCCTTCACGAGTGTCTCAGGGTAACACTACACGAGTGTCTCAGGGTAACCCTACACGAGTGTCTCAGGGTAACCCTACACGAGTGTCTCAGGGTAACCCTACACAAGTGTCTCAGGGTAACCCTACACGAGTGTCTCAGGTACCCTTACAAGTGTCTCAGGGTAACCCTACACGAGTGTCTCAGGGTAACCCTACACGAGTGTCTCAGGGTAACCCTACACGAGTGTCTCAGGGTAACCCTACACGAGTGTCTCAGGGTAACCCTACACGAGTGTCTCAGGGTAACCCTACAAGTGTCTCAGGGTAACCCTACACGAGTGTCTCAGGGTAACCCTACACGAGTGTCTCAGGGTAACCTTATACAAGTGTCTCAGGGTAACCTTACGAGTGTCTCAGGGTAACCCTACACGAGTGTCTCAGGGTAACCCTACACGAGTGTCTCAGGGTAACCCTACACGAGTGTCTCAGGGTAACCCTATACAAGTGTCTCAGGGTAACCCTACACGAGTGTCTCAGGGAAACCCTACACGAGTGTCTCAGGGTAACCCTACACGAGTGTCTCAGGTAACCCTACACGAGTGTCTCAGGGTAACCCTACACTCGAGTGTCTCAGGGTAACCTATACAAGTGTCTCAGGGTAACCCTACACGAGTGTCTCAGGGTAACCCTACACGAGTGTCTCAGGGTAACCCTACACAAGTGTCTCAGGGTAACCCTACACGAGTGTCTCAGGGTAACCCTACACGAGTGTCTCAGGGTAACCCTACACAAGTGTCTCAGGGTAACCCTACACGAGTGTCTCAGGGTAACCCTATACAGTGTCTCAGGGTAACCCTACACGAGTGTCTCAGGGTAACCCTAAACGAGTGTCTCAGGGTAACCCTTCACGAGTGTCTCAGGGTACCTCAACACGAGTGTCTCAGGGTAACCCTACACGAGTGTCTCAGGGTAACCCTACACGAGTGTCTCAGGGTATCCTACACAAGTGTCTCAGGGTAACCCTTCTCGAGTGTCTCAGGGTAACCTTATACAGTGTCTCAGGGTAACCCTACACGAGTGTCTCAGGGTAACCCTGCACGAGTGTCTCAGGGTAACCATACACTAGTGTCTCAGGTAACCTTCTCGAGTGTCTCAGGGTAACCTTATACAAGTGTCTCAGGGTAACCCTTCACGAGTGTCTCAGGGTAACCTTATACAGTGTCTCAGGGTAACCCTACACGAGTGTCTCAGGGTAACCCTACACGAGTGTCTCAGGGTAACCCTACACGAGTGTCTCAGGGTAACCCTACACAAGTGTCTCAGGGTAACCCTTCTCGAGTGTCTCAGGGTAACCTTATACAAGTGTCTCAGGGTAACCCTTCACGAGTGTCTCAGGGTAACCCTACACGAGTGTCTCAGGGTAACCCTACACGAGTGTCTCAGGGTAACCCTACACAAGTGTCTCAGGGTAACCCTACACGAGTGTCTCAGGGAAACTTATACAGTGTCTCAGGGTAACCCTTCACGAGTCTCAGGGTAACCCTACACGAGTGTCTCAGGGTAACCCTACACGAGTGTCTCCGGGTAACCCTACACGAGTGTCTCAGGGTAACCCTACACAGTGTCTCAGGGTACCCTACACGAGTGTCTCAGGGTAACCCTACACGAGTGTCTCAGGGTAACCCTACACAAGTGTCTCAGGGTAACCCTACACGAGTGTCTCAGGGTAACCCTATACAAGTGTCTCAGGGTAACCCTACACGAGTGTCTCAGGGTAACCCTACACGAGTTCTCAGGGTAACCCTTCACGAGTGTCTCAGGGTAACTCTACACGAGTGTCTCAGGGTAACCCTACACAGTGTCTCAGGGTAACCCTACACGAGTGTCTCAGGGTAACCATACACAAGTGTCTCAGGGTATCCTTTCTCGAGTGTCTCAGGGTAACCCTTATCAAGTGTCTCAGGGTAACCCTACACGAGTGTCTCAGGGTAACCCTACACGAGTGTCTCAGGGTAACCTACACAAGTGTCTCAGGGTAACCCTTCTCGAGTGTCTCAGGGTAACCTTATACAAGTGTCTCAGGGTAACCCTCACGAGTGTCTCAGGGTAACCCTACACGAGTGTCTCAGGGTAACCCTACACGAGTGTCTCAGGGTAACCCTACACGAGTGTCTCAGGGTAACCCTACACAAGTGTCTCAGGGTAACCCTACACGAGTGTCTCAGGTAACCCTATACAAGTGTCTCAGGGTAACCCTACACGAGTGTCTCAGGGTAACCCTAACAGTGTCTCAGGGTAACCCTACACGAGTGTCTCAGGGTAACCCTACACGAGTGTCTCAGGGTAACCCTACACGAGTGTCTCAGGGTAACCCTACACGAGTGTCTCAGGGTAACCCTACACAAGTGTCTCAGGGTAACCCTACACGAGTGTCTCAGGGTAACCCTATACAGTGTCTCAGGGTAACCCTACACGAGTGTCTCAGGGTAACCTACACGAGTGTCTCAGGGTAACCTACACAAGTGTCTCAGGGTAACCCTACACGAGTGTCTCAGGGTAACCTTATACAAGTGTCTCAGGGTAACCCTCACGAGTGTCTCAGGGTAACCCTACACGAGTGTCTCAGGGTAACCCTACACGAGTGTCTCAGGGTAACCCTACACGAGTGTCTCAGGGTAACCCTACACAAGTGTCTCAGGGTAACCCTACACGAGTGTCTCAGGGTAACCTTACACAAGTGTCTCAGGGTAACCCTACACGAGTGTCTCAGGTAACCCTACACAGTGTCTCAGGGTAACCCTACACGAGTGTCTCAGGGTAACCCTACACGAGTGTCTCAGGGTAACCCTACACAAGTGTCTCAGGGTAACCCTACACGAGTGTCTCAGGGTACCCTAACAAGTGTCTCAGGGTAACCCTACACTGTCTCAGGGTAACCCTACACGAGTGTCTCAGGGTAACCCTACACAGTGTCTCAGGGTAACCCTACACGAGTGTCTCAGGGTAACCCTACACGAGTGTCTCAGGGTAACCCTACACGAGTGTCTCAGGGTAACCCTTCACGAGTGTCTCAGGGTAACCCTACACGAGTGTCTCAGGGTAACCCTACACGAGTGTCTCAGGGTAACCCTACACAAGTGTCTCAGGGTAACCCTACACGAGTGTCTCAGGGTAACCCTACACAAGTGTCTCAGGGTAACCCTACACGAGTGTCTCAGGGTAACCCTACACGAGTGTCTCAGGGTAACCCTACACGAGTGTCTCAGGGTAACCCTACACGAGTGTCTCAGGGTAACCCTACACAAGTGTCTCAGGGTAACCCTACACGAGTGTCTCAGGGTAACCCTACACAAGTGTCTCAGGGTAACCCTTCACGAGTGTCTCAGGGTAACCCTACACGAGTGTCTCAGGGTAACCCTACAAAGTGTCTCAGGGTAACCCTACACGAGTGTCTCAGGGTAACCCTACACAAGTGTCTCAGGGTAACCCTACACGAGTGTCTCAGGGTAACCCTACACGAGTGTCTCAGGGTAACCCTACACAAGTGTCTCAGGGTAACCCTACACGAGTGTCTCAGGGTAACCCTATACAAGTGTCTCAGGGTAACCCTACACGAGTGTCTCAGGGTAACCCTACACGAGTGTCTCAGGGTAACCCTACACGAGTGTCTCAGGGTAACCCTACACGAGTGTCTCAGGGTAACCCTACACGAGTGCCTCAGGGTAACCCTACACGAGTGTCTCAGGGTAACCATACACAGTGTCTCAGGGTAACCTTTCTCGAGTGTCTCAGGGTAACCTTATTCAAGTGTCTCAGGGTAACCCTACACGAGTGTCTCAGGGTAACCCTACGAGTGTCTCAGGGTAACCCTACACAAGTGTCTCAGGGTAACCCTCTCGAGTGTCTCAGGGTAACCTTATACAAGTGTCTCAGGGTAACCCTTCACGAGTGTCTCAGGGTAACCCTTCACGAGTGTCTCAGGGTAACCCTACACGAGTGTCTCAGGGTAACCCTACACGAGTGTCTCAGGGTAACCCAACACAAGTGTCTCAGGAACCCTACACGAGTGTCTCAGGGAACCTTATACAGTGCCTCAGGGTAACCCTTCACGAGTGTCTCAGGGTAACACTACACGAGTGTCTCAGGGTAACCCTACACGAGTGTCTCAGGGTAACCACACGAGTGTCTCAGGGTACCCTACACGTGTCTCAGGGTAACCCTACACGAGTGTCTCAGGGTACCCTATACAAGTGTCTCAGGGTAACCCTACACGAGTGTCTCAGGGTAACCCTACACGAGTGTCTCAGGGTAACCCTACACGAGTGTCTCAGGGTAACCCTACACGAGTGTCTCAGGGTAACCCTACACGAGTGTCTCAGGGTAACCCTATACAGAGTGTCTCAGGGTAACCCTACACGAGTGTCTCAGGGTAACCCTACACGAGTGTCTCAGGGAACCTTATACAAGTGTCTCAGGGTAACCCTACACGAGTGTCTCAGGGTAACCCTACACGAGTGTCTCAGGGTAACCCTACACGAGTGTCTCAGGGTAACCCTACACGAGTGTCTCAGGGTAACCCTATACAGTGTCTCAGGGTAACCCTACACGAGTGTCTCAGGGTAACCCTACACGAGTGTCTCAGGGTAACCCTACACGAGTGTCTCAGGGTAACCCTACACGAGTGTCTCAGGGTAACCCTACACGAGTGTCTCAGGGTAACCCTACACGAGTGTCTCAGGGTAACCTATACAAGTGTCTCAGGGTAACCCTACACGAGTGTCTCAGGGTAACCCTACACGAGTGTCTCAGGGTAACCCTACACGAGTGTCTCAGGTAACCCTACACGAGTCTCAGGGTAACCCTACACAAGTGTCTCAGGGTAACCCTACACGAGTGTCTCAGGGTAACCCTATACAAGTGTCTCAGGGTAACCCTACACGAGTGTCTCAGGGTAACCCTACACGAGTGTCTCAGGGTAACCCTACACGAGTGTCTCAGGGTAACCCTACACGAGTGTCTCAGGGTAACCCTACACGAGTGTCTCAGGGTAACCCTATACAGTGTCTCAGGGTAACCCTACACGAGTGTCTCAGGGTAACCCTACACGAGTGTCTCAGGTAACCTTATACAAGTGTCTCAGGGTAACCCTTAACGAGTGTCTCAGGGTAACCCTACACGAGTGTCTCAGGGTAACCCTACACGAGTGTCTCAGGGTAACCCTACACGAGTGTCTCAGGGTAACCCTACACAGTGTCTCAGGGTAACCCTACACGAGTGTCTCAGGGTAACCCTACACGAGTGTCTCAGGGTAACCCTACACGAGTGTCTCAGGGTAACCCTACACGAGTGTCTCAGGGTAACCCTACACGAGTGTCTCAGGGTAACCCTACACAAGTGTCTCAGGGTAACCCTACACGAGTGTCTCAGGGTAACCCTACACTGTCTCAGGGTAACCCTACACGAGTGTCTCAGGGTAACCCTACACGAGTGTCTCAGGGTAACCCTACACAAGTGTCTCAGGGTAACCCTACACGAGTGTCTCAGGGTAACCCTACACGAGTGTCTCAGGGTAACCTTCACGAGTGTCTCAGGGTAACCCTACACGAGTGTCTCAGGGTAACCCTACACGAGTGTCTCAGGGTAACCTACACGAGTGTCTCAGGGTAACCCTACACAAGTGTCTCAGGGTAACCCTACTCGAGTGTCTCAGGGTAACCTTATACAAGTGTCTCAGGGTAACCCTACACGAGTGTCTCAGGGTAACCCTACACGAGTGTCTCAGGGTAACCATACACGAGTGTCTCAGGGTAACCCTACACGAGTGTCTCAGGGTAACCTATACAAGTGTCTCAGGGTAACCCTACACGAGTGTCTCAGGGTAACCTATCAAGTGTCTCAGGGTAACCCTTCACGAGTGTCTCAGGGTAACCCTACACGAGTGTCTCAGGGTAACCCTACACGAGTGTCTCAGGGTAACCATACACAAGTGTCTCAGGGTAACCCTACACGAGTGTCTCAGGGTAACCTTATACAAGTGTCTCAGGGTAACCCTTCACGAGTGTCTCAGGGTAACCCTTACGAGTGTCTCAGGGTAACCCTACACGAGTGTCTCAGGGTAACCCTACACGAGTGTCTCAGGGTAACCCTACACGAGTGTCTCAGGAACCTATACACGTGTCTCAGGGTAACCCTACACGAGTGTCTCAGGGTAACACTACACGAGTGTCTCAGGGTAACCCTACACGAGTGTCTCAGGTAACCCTACACGAGTGTCTCAGGGTAACCCTACACAAGTGTCTCAGGGTAACCCTACACGAGTGTCTCAGGGTAACCCTACACGAGTGTCTCAGGGTAACCCTACACAAGTGTCTCAGGGTAACCCTACACGAGTGTCTCAGGGTAACCCTATACAAGTGTCTCAGGGTACCCTACACAGTGTCTCAGGGTAACCCTACACGAGTGTCTCAGGGTAACCCTTCACGAGTGTCTCAGGGTAACTCTACACGAGTGTCTCAGGGTAACCCTACACGAGTGTCCTCAGGGTAACCCTACACGAGTGTCTCAGGGTATCCATACACAAGTGTCTCAGGGTAACCTTTCTCGAGTGTCTCAGGGTAACCTTATCAAGTGTCTCAGGGTAACCCTACACGAGTGTCTCAGGGTACCCTGCACGAGTGTCTCAGGGTATCCATACACAATGTCTCAGGGTAACCCTTCTCGAGTGTCTCAGGGTACCCTTATACAAGTGTCTCAGGGTAACCCTTCACGAGTGTCTCAGGGTAACCCTTCACGAGTGTCTCAGGGTAACCCTACACGAGTGTTTCTGGGTAACCCTACACGAGTGTCTCAGGGTACCCACACAAGTGTCTCAGGGTAACCCTACACGAGTGTCTCAGGGAAACCTATACAAGTTCCTCAGGGTAACCCTTCACGAGTGTCTCAGGGTAACACTACACGAGTGTCTCAGGGTAACCCTACACGAGTGTCTCAGGGTAACCCTACACGAGTGTCTCAGGGTAACCCTACACAAGTGTCTCAGGGTAACCCTACACGAGTGTCTCAGGGTAAACCTACACAAGTGTCTCAGGGTAACCCTACACGAGTGTCTCAGGGTAACACTACACGAGTGTCTCAGGGTAACCCTACACGAGTGTCAGGGTAACCCTACACGAGTGTCTCAGGGTAACCCTACACAAGTGTCTCAGGGTAACCCTACACGAGTGTCTCAGGGTAACCCTATACAAGTGTCTCAGGGTAACCCTACACGAGTGTCTCAGGGTAACCCTACACGAGTGTCTCAGGGTAACCCTACACGAGTGTCTCAGGGTAACCCTACACGAGTGTCTCAGGGTAACCCTACACGAGTGTCTCAGGGTAACCCTCACGAGTGTCTCAGGGTAACTATACAAGTGTCTCAGGGTAACCTACACGAGTGTCTCAGGGTAACCCTACACGAGTGTCTCAGGGTAACCCTACACAAGTGTCTCAGGGTAACCCTACACGAGTGTCTCAGGGTAACCCTATACAAGTGTCTCAGGGTAACCCTACACGAGTGTCTCAGGGTAACCCTACACGAGTGTCTCAGGGTAACCCTACACGAGTGTCTCAGGGTAACCCTACGAGTGTCTCAGGGTAACCCTACACGAGTGTCTCAGGGTAACCCTACAAGTGTCTCAGGGTAACCCTACACGAGTGTCTCAGGGTAACCCTACACGAGTGTCTCAGGGTAACCCTACACAAGTGTCTCAGGGTAACCCTACACGAGTGTCTCAGGGTAACCCTACACGAGTGTCTCAGGGTAACCCTACACAAGTGTCTCAGGGTAACCCTACACGAGTGTCTCAGGGTAACCTATACAGTGTCTCAGGGTAACCCTACACGAGTGTCTCAGGGTAACCCTACACGAGTGTCTCAGGGTAACCCTCACGAGTGTCTCAGGGTAACTCTACACGAGTGTCTCAGGGTAACCCTACACGAGTGTCTCAGGGTAACCCTACACGAGTGTCTCAGGGTAACCCTACACAAGTGTCTCAGGGTAACCCTTCTCGAGTGTCTCAGGGTAACCTATACAAGTGTCTCAGGGTAACCCTACACGAGTGTCTCAGGGTAACCCTACACGAGTGTCTCAGGGTAACCCTACACGAGTGTCTCAGGGTAACCCTCACGAGTGTCTCAGGGTAACCTTATACAAGTGTCTCAGGGTAACCCTACACGAGTGTCTCAGGGTAACTTATACAAGTGTCTCAGGGTAACCCTACACGAGTGTCTCAGGGTAACCCTACACGAGTGTCTCAGGGTAACCCTACACGAGTGTCTCAGGGTAACCATACACAGTGTCTCAGGGTAACCCTTCACGAGTGTCTCAGGGTAACCCTACACGAGTGTCTCAGGGTAACCCTTCACGAGTGTCTCAGGGTAACCTTCACGAGTGTCTCAGGGTAACCCTACACGAGTGTTCAGGGTAACCCTACACGAGTGTCTCAGGGTAACCCTACACAGTGTCTCAGGGTAAACCTATACGAGTGTCTCAGGGAAACCTTATACAAGTGTCTCAGGGTAACCCTTCACGAGTGTCTCAGGGTAACCCTACACGAGTGTCTCAGGGTAACCCTACACGAGTGTCTCAGGGTAACCCTACACGAGTGTCTCAGGGTAACCCTACACAGTGTCTCAGGGTAACCCTACACGAGTGTCTCAGGGTAACCCTACACGAGTGTCTCAGGGAACCTTATACAAGTGTCTCAGGGTAACCCTTCACGAGTGTCTCAGGGTAACCTACACGAGTGTCTCAGGGTAACCCTACACGAGTGTCTCAGGGTAACCCTACACGAGTGTCTCAGGGTAACCCTACACAAGTGTCTCAGGGTAACCCTACACGAGTGTCTCAGGGTAACCATACAAGTGTCTCAGGGTAAACCTACACGAGTGTCTCAGGGTAACCCTACACGAGTGTCTCAGGGTAACCTACACGAGTGTCTCAGGGTAACCTACACGAGTGTCTCAGGGTAACCCTACTCGAGTGTCTCAGGGTAACCCTATACAAGTGTCTCAGGGTAACCCTACATGAGTGTCTCAGGGTAACCCTACACGAGTGTCTCAGGGTAAACCTATACGAGTGTCTCAGGGTAACCTTAACGAGTGTCTCAGGGTAACCCTACACGAGTGTCTCAGGGTAACCCTACAGGAGTGTCTCAGGGTAACCCTACACGAGTGTCTCAGGGTAACCCTATACAAGTGTCTCAGG
Organism: Procambarus virginalis; assembly: GCA_020271785.1. NCBI lineage: Eukaryota > Metazoa > Arthropoda > Malacostraca > Decapoda > Cambaridae > Procambarus > Procambarus virginalis. The sequence goes on from WNGS01002296.1 coordinate 46,883, forward strand.
GTAACCCTACACGAGTGTCTCAGGGAAACCCTCACGAGTGTCTCAGGGTAACCCTACACGAGTGTCTCAGGGTAACCCTACACGAGTGTCTCAGGGTAACCCTACACGAGTGTCTCAGGGTAAACTATACAAGTGTCTCAGGGTAACCTACACGAGTGTCTCAGGGTAACCCTACACGAAGTCTCAGGGTAACCCTACACAAGTGTCTCAGGGTAACCCTACACGAGTGTCTCAGGGTAACCCTACACGAGTGTCTCAGGGTAACCCTACACAGTGTCTCAGGGTAACCCTACACGAGTGTCTCAGGGTAACCTATACAAGTGTCTCAGGGTAACCCTACACGAGTGTCTCAGGGTAACCCTAAACGAGTGTCTCAGGGTAACCCTTCACGAGTGTCCAGGGTAACTCTACACGAGTGTCTCAGGGTAACCCTACACGAGTGTCTCAGGGTAACCCTACACGAGTGTCTCAGGGTATCCATACACAAGTGTCTCAGGGTAACCCTTCTCGAGTGTCTCAGGGTAACCTTATACAAGTGTCTCAGGGTAACCCTACACGAGTGTCTCAGGGTAAACCTGCACGAGTGTCTCAGGGTATCCATACACGAGTGTCTCAGGGTAACCCTTCTCGAGTGTCTCAGGGTAACCTTATACAAGTGTCTCAGGGTAACCCTTCTCGAGTGTCTCAGGGTAACCTTATACAAGTGTCTCAGGGTAACCCTTCACGAGTGTCTCAGGGTAACCCTACACGAGTGTCTCAGGGTAACCCTACACGAGTGTCTCAGGGTAACCCATACACAAGTGTCTCAGGGTAACCCTTCACGAGTGTCTCAGGGTAACCTTACAAGTGTCTCAGGGTAACCCTTCACGAGTGTCTCAGGGTAACCCTACACGAGTGTCTCAGGGTAACCCTACACGAGTGTCTCAGGGTAACCCTACACAAGTGTCTCAGGGTAACCCTACACGAGTGTCTCAGGGAAACTTACACAAGTGTCTCAGGGTAACCCTACACGAGTGTCTCAGGGTAACCCTACACGAGTGTCTCAGGGTAACCCTACACGAGTGTCTCAGGGTAACCCTACACGAGTGTCTCAGGGTAAACCTACACAAGTGTCTCAGGGTAACCTACACGAGTGTCTCAGGGTAACCCTACACGAGTGTCTCAGGGTAACCCTACACAAGTGTCTCAGGGTAACCCTACACGAGTGTCTCAGGGTAACCCTATACAAGTGTCTCAGGGTAACCCTACACGAGTGTCTCAGGGTAACCCTACACGAGTGTCTCAGGGTAACCCTTCACGAGTGTCTCAGGGTAACTCTACACGAGTGTCTCAGGGTAACCTACACGAGTGTCTCAGGGTAACCCTACACGAGTGTCTCAGGGTATCCTACACAAGTGTCTCAGGGACCCTTCACGAGTGTCTCAGGGTAACCTTATACAAGTGTCTCAGGGTAACCCTACACGAGTGTCTCAGGGTAAACCTACACGAGTGTCTCAGGGTAACCCTACACAAGTGTCTCAGGGTAACCCTACTCGAGTGTCTCAGGGTAACCTATACAAGTGTCTCAGGGTAACCCTTACGAGGTGTCAGGGGTACCCCTAACGAGTGTCTCAGGGTAACCTTCACGAGTGTCTCAGGGTAACCCTACACGAGTGTCTCAGGGTAACCCTACACGAGTGTCTCAGGGTAACCCTACACGAGTGTCTCAGGGTAACCCTACACGAGTGTCTCAGGGTAACCCTATACAAGTGTCTCAGGGTAAACCTACACGAGTGTCTCAGGGTAACCCTACAAGAGTGTCTCAGGGTAACCCTACACGAGTGTCTCAGGGTAACCCTACACGAGTGTCTCAGGGTAACCTACACGAGTGCTCAGGGTAACCCTACACGAGTGTCTCAGGGTAACCATACACAAGTGTCTCAGGGTACCCTACACGAGTGTCTCAGGGTAACCTATACAAGTGTCTCAGGGTAACCCTACACGAGTGTCTCAGGGTAAACCTACACGAGTGTCTCAGGGTAACCCTACACAAGTGTCTCAGGGTAACCCTTCACGAGTGTCTCAGGGTAACCTACACAAGTGTCTCAGGGTAACCCTACACGAGTGTCTCAGGGTAACCCTACACGAGTGTCTCAGGGTAACCTACACGAGTGTTCAGGGTAACCTACACGAGTGTCTCAGGGTAACCCAACACAAGTGTCTCAGGGTAACCCTACACGAGTGTCTCAGGGTAACCCTATACAAGTGTCTCAGGGTAACCCTTCACGAGTGTCTCAGGGTAACCCTACACGAGTGTCTCAGGGTAACCCTACACGAGTGTCTCAGGGTAACCCTACACGAGTGTCTCAGGGTAACCCTACACAAGTGTCTCAGGGTAACCCTACACGAGTGTCTCAGGGTAACCTATACAAGTGTCTCAGGGTAACCCTACACGAGTGTCTCAGGGTAACCCTTCACGAGTGTCTCAGGGTAACACTAACGAGTGTCTCAGGGTAACCCTACACGAGTGTCACAGGGTAACCCTACACGAGTGTCTCAGGGTAACCCTACACAAGTGTCTCAGGGTAACCCTTCACGAGTGTCTCAGGGTAACCCTACACGAGTGTCTCAGGGTAACCCTACACGAGTGTCTCAGGGTAACCCTACACAAGTGTCTCAGGGTAACCCTATCGAGTGTCTCAGGGTAACCTTATACAAGTGTCTCAGGGTAACCCTCACGAGTGTCTCAGGGTAACCCTTCACGAGTGTCTCAGGGTAACCCTACACGAGTGTCTCAGGGTAACCCTACACGAGTGTCTCAGGGTAACCCAACACAAGTGTCTCAGGGTAACCCTACACGAGTGTCTCAGGGAAACCTTATACAAGTGTCTCAGGGTAACCCTTCACGAGTGTCTCAGGGTAACACTACACGAGTGTCTCAGGGTAACCCTACACAAGTGTCTCAGGGTAACCCTACACGAGTGTCTCAGGGTAACCCTACACAAGTGTCTCAGGGTAACCCTACACGAGTGTCTAGGGTAACCCTACACGAGTGTCTCAGGGTAACCCTACACAAGTGTCTCAGGGTAACCCTACACGAGTGTCTCAGGGTAACCCTATACAAGTGTCTCAGGGTAACCCTACACGAGTGTCTCAGGGTAACCCTACACGAGTGTCTCAGGGTAACCTTCACGAGTGTCTCAGGGTAACTCTACACGAGTGTCTCAGGGTAACCCTACACGAGTGTCTCAGGGTAACCCTACACGAGTGTCTCAGGGTAACCATACACAAGTGTCTCAGGGTACCCTTCTCGAGTGTCTCAGGGTAACTTATACAAGTGTCTCAGGGTAACCCTACACGAGTGTCTCAGGGTAACCCTGCACGAGTGTCTCAGGGTACCATACACAAGTGTCTCAGGGTAACCCTTCTCGAGTGTCTCAGGGTAACCTTATACAAGTGTCTCAGGGTAACCCTTCACGAGTGTCTCAGGGTAACCCTACACGAGTGTCTCAGGGTAACCCTACACGAGTGTTTCTGGGTAACCCTACACGAGTGTCTCAGGGTAACCCAACGAGTGTCTCAGGGTAACCCTACACGAGTGTCTCAGGGAAACCTTATACAAGTGCCTCAGGGTAACCTTCACGAGTGTCTCAGGGTAACACTACACGAGTGTCTCAGGGTAACCCTACACGAGTGTCTCAGGGTAAACCTACACGAGTGTCTCAGGGTAACCCTACACAAGTGTCTCAGGGTAACCCTACACGAGTGTCAGGGTAACCCTATACAAGTGTCTCAGGGTAACCCTACACGAGTGTCTCAGGGTAACCCTACACGAGTGTCTCAGGGTAACCCTACACGAGTGTCTCAGGGTAACCCTACACGAGTGTCTCAGGGTAACCCTACTCGAGTGTCTCAGGGTAACCCTATACAAGTGTCTCAGGGTAACCCTACATGAGTGTCTCAGGGTAACCCTACACGAGTGTCTCAGGGAAACCTTATACAAGTGTCTCAGGGTAACCCTTACGAGTGTCTCAGGGTAACCCTACACGAGTGTCTCAGGGTAACCCTACACGAGTGTCTCAGGGTAACCCTACACGAGTGTCTCAGGGTAACCCTATACAAGTGTCTCAGGGTAACCCTACACGAGTGTCTCAGGGTAACCCTACACGAGTGTCTCAGGGTAACCCTACACGAGTGTCTCAGGGTAACCCTACACGAGTGTCTCAGGGTAACCCTACACAAGTGTCTCAGGGTAACCCTACACGAGTGTCTCAGGGAAACCTTATACAAGTGTCTCAGGGTAACCCTACACGAGTGTCTCAGGGTAACCCTACACGAGTGTCTCAGGGTAACCCTACACGAGTGTCTCAGGGTAACCCTACACGAGTGTCTCAGGGTAACCCTACACAAGTGTCTCAGGGTAACCCTACACGAGTGTCTCAGGGTAACCCTATACAAGTGTCTCAGGGTAACCCTACACGAGTGTCTCAGGGAAACCCTACACGAGTGTCTCAGGGTAACCCTACACGAGTGTCTCAGGGTAACCCTACACGAGTGTCTCAGGGTAACCCTACTCGAGTGTCTCAGGGTAACCTACAAGTGTCTCAGGGTAACCCTACACGAGTGTCTCAGGGTAACCCTACACGAGTGTCTCAGGGAAACCTTACACAAGTGTCTCAGGGTAACCCTAACGAGTGTCTCAGGGTAACCCTACACGAGTGTCTCAGGGTAACCTACACGAGTGTCTCAGGGTAACCCTACACGAGTGTCTCAGGGTAACCCTATACGAGTGTCTCAGGGTAACCCTACACGAGTGTCTCAGGGAAACCTACACGAGTGTCTCAGGGTAACCCTACACGAGTGTCTCAGGGTAACCCTACACGAGTGTCTCAGGGTAACCCTACACGAGTGTCTCAGGGTAACCCTATACAAGTGTCTCAGGGTAACCCTACACGAGTGTCTCAGGGTAACCTACACGAGTGTCTCAGGGTAACCCTACACAAGTGTCTCAGGGTAACCCTACACGAGTGTCTCAGGGTAACCCTACACAGTGTCTCAGGGTAACCTACACGAGTGTCTCAGGGTAACCCTACACGAGTGTCTCAGGGTAACCTTCACGAGTGTTTCAGGGTAAACCCTACACGAGTGTCTCAGGGTAACCTACACGAGTGTCTCAGGGTAACCCTACACGAGTGTCTCAGGGTATCCACTACACAGTGTCTCAGGGGTAACCCTTCTCGAGTGTCTCAGGGTAACCTATACAAGTGTCTCAGGGTAACCCTACACGAGTGTCTCAGGGTAACCCTGCACGAGTGTCTCAGGGTAATCCATACTAGTGTCTCAGGGTAACCCTTCACGAGTGTCTCAGGGTAACCTTATACAAGTGTCTCAGGGTAACCCTCTCGAGTGTCTCAGGGTAACCTATACAAGTGTCTCAGGGTAACCCTTCACGAGTGTCTCAGGGTAACCCTACACGAGTGTCTCAGGGTAACCCTGCACGAGTGTCTCAGGGTAACCATACACAAGTGTCTCAGGGTAACCCTTCTCGAGTGTCTCAGGGTAACCTATACAAGTGTCTCAGGGTAACCCTTCACGAGTGTCTCAGGGTAACCCTACACGAGTGTCTCAGGGTAACCCTAC
>WNGS01002299.1:38967-46467 GCA_020271785.1 Procambarus virginalis
CATAAGAACGGCCTTTAGAAACTTGTGTAAGGAATCTTTCATAACATTATATACCACATATGTCAGCCCACATCCTGGAGTATGCGGCTCCAGCATGGAGTCCCTATCTAGTCAAGCATAAGGACTAAACGGAACAAGGCTTAAAGGTTATGCCACCAGACTAGTCTCAAAACTGAAGAGGTATGAGCTACGAGGAGCGACGCAGGAATTAAACTTCACTTCGTTGGAAGACAGAAAGAGTAGGGGGGACATGATCACCCAATTCAGAATCTCAGGGGAATCGACAGGGTTGATAAAGACGAGGCTGTTTAAACACAAGGGGCACACGCCATAGGGGACACAGGTGGAAAGCTGAGTGCCCCAAATGAGCCACAGAGATATTAGAAAGAACTTTTTTGAGTGTCACGAGTGGTTGACAAATGGAATGCATTCAGGAAGCGATGTGGTGGAGGCTGACTCCATACACAGTTTCAAGTGTAGATATGATAGAGGCCCATTAGGCTTAAGGAAACTGTACACCTGTTGCACATGACGGTTGAGAGTGCGGGACCAAAGAGCCAGAAGCTCAACCCCCGCAAGCACGACAAGGTGAGTACACCTTGGTGAGTACACACCAACCACACCACACACACACACACACACACACACACACCACACACACAACACACACAACACACACACACACACACACACACACAATCCACCCACACGCATCACAGCTAACAAGGCTGTTAAACCAAATAGCTTGCCAGAATTGCTAGTTCATAATCCATGTTTAAAATACCAATATAGGCAACTGGTTTTCACGATGGGGAAAAAAAATATATTTGGGAAAAATTATCCCTCCCTGAACACAAGAGGTAATGAAATAAGGACCTAATGAAACAATGGACATTTAACTTCACATTCTACTACCCCCCATCACCCATTAATACCCAGATTAAATCATGGGTATTGATTATAATCTTATTGTGATAAGTATTTATTAAATAATGGGAGTTACCATCATCTTCAAATCCCAATTACAGTTATAGGAAATGGTAACTTTGTGAAACTATTCGTCGTCATTTAATTTCATAACAAAGGATTCTCCATTTGAAATGAACGTAAAGAAAAATGTTGTTTTTATTAGTGAATTGTGTGGCGTAGGTCGAGTGGTTGGTTGGTGATATATTGTGATTGTGACGGGTAGGCTTAGTAGGTCATAGTTGCTTCATGGTTGGGGTTAGATGCTCTCTCTCTCTCTCTTCTCTTCTCTCCAATCTCTCTCTCTCTCCTCTCTCTCATCTCCCTTCTTCTCTCTCTCTCTCATCTCTCTCCTCCTCTCTCCTCATCTCTCGTCTCTCCTCATCTCCTCGTCGCCTTCATCTCAGTACCTCTCAGCTCCCTCGGGTTCTCCTTCTCTCTCTCTTCGTCTCTCTCTCTCTCTCTCTCTCTCTCTCTCTCCTCTCTCTCCTCCATCCTCTTCTCTTCTCTCTCCCTCTCCTCCTCCCGTCTCTCGGTCTCGGTCTCCCTCTCCATCTCTCTCTCCTCTCTCTCTCTGGTGGCAGCTGTGCCAGGTACACCTAGTAATCACGGGACCTGTGTAGTACACGGGTCCTGTGTAGTACACGGGTCCTGTGCTGTACACGGGACCTGTGTAGTACACGGGACCTGTGTCAGTACACGGGTCCGTGTAGTAAGGTCCTGTGTAGTACACGAGCCTGTGTAGTACACGACCGGAGTCAGCCTGTGCAGTACACGGGACCTGTGCAGTACACGGGAGCCTGTGCTGTACACGGGTACCTGTGCTGTAGGTCACGTGCCTGTACGAACCTGTGTCGGCTGAGCATACACGGGTCCTGTGCGACTACACGGACGGCAGCATGTCCTGTGCAGTACACGGGACCTGTGCGTACACGGGTCTCTGTGCTGTACACGGGCCTGTGCTGTACACGGGCCTGTGCTGTACACGGGTCTTGTGCTGTACACGGGCTCTGTGCTGTACACGGGACCTGTGCGTACACGTACGGAGGACCAGTACCGTCTGTGCTGTTCACGGGACCTGTGCAGTATCACGGGACTGCGTAAGGATGTGCTGTACACGGGTCCTGTGTGTACACGGGTCCTGTGCAGTACACGGTACCGGAGGCTCAGTACACGGGTCCTGTGCTGTCACGGGACCTGTGCAGTACACGGGACCTGTGCAGTAACGGGACCTGTGCAGTACACGGGCCTGTGCAGTACACGGGACCTGTGCAGTACACGGGTCCTTTGCTGTACACGGGAACTGTGCTGTACACGGGACCTGTGCAGTACACGGGACCTGTGCAGTACACGGGACCTGTGTAGTACACGAGACCTGTGCAGTACACGGGACCTGTGCAGTACACGGGACCTGTGCAGTACACGGGTCCTGTGCTGTTCACGGGACCTCTGCTGTACACGGGTCCTGTGCTGAACACGGGTCCTGTGCACTACACGGGACCTGTGCAGTACAAAGGATCTGTACAATACACGGGTCCTGTGCTGTTCACGGGACCTCTGCTGTACACGGGTCCTGTGCTGTACACGGGTCCTGTGCTGTACATGGGTCCTGTGCTGTTCACGGGACCTGTGCAGTACACGGTACGGAGGACCCAGTACACGGGTCCTGTGCTGTTCACGGGACCTGTGCAGTACACGGGACCTGTGCTGTACACGGGACTTGTGCTGTACACGGGTCCTGTGCTGTACACGGGTCCTGTGCAGTACACGGTACGGAGGACCCAGTACACGGGTCCTGTGCTGTTCACGGGACCTGTGCAGTACACGGGACCTGTGCAGTATACGGGACCTGTGCAGTACACGGGACCTGTGGAGTAACGATCAATTATCGGACTTGACAAAGTGAACCAACTATGCCACTCCCTTTGATAGTGTGGTACACAGGGTACAGTGGTCCACAGGGTACTGTGGTCCACAGGGTACTGTGGTCCGCAGGGTACAGTGGTCCGCAGGGTACTGTGGTCCACAGGGTACTGTGGTCCGCAGGGTACTGTGGTCCACAGGGTACTGTGGTCCGCAGGGTACTGTGGTCCGCAGGGTACTGTTGTCCGCAGGGTACAGTGGTCCACAGGGTACAGTGGTCCACAGGGTACAGTGGTCCACAGGGTACAGTGGTCCACAGGGTACTGTGGTCCACAGGGTACAGTGGTCCACAGGGTACTGTGGTCTACAGGGTACTGTGGTCCACAGGGTACTGTGGTCTACAGGGTACAGTGGTCTACAGGGTACTGTGGTCCGCAGGGTACTGTGGTCCGCAGGGTACTGTGGTCCGCAGGGTACTGTGGTCCGCAGGGTACTGTGGTCCACAGGGTACTGTGGTCCGCAGGGTACTGTGGTCCGCAGGGTACAGTGGTCCGCAGGGTACTGTGGTCCGCAGGGTACTGTGGTCCGCAGGGTACAGTGGTCCACAGGGTACTGTGGTCCACAGGGTACTGTGGTCCGCAGGGTATTGTGGTCCACAGGGTACTGTGGTCCGCAGGGTACAGTGGTCCACAGGGTACTGTGGTTCACAGGGTACTGTGGTCCGCAGGGTACAGTGGTCCGCAGGGTACTGTGGTCCGCAGGGTACTGTGGTCCACAGGGTACAGTGGTCCGCAGGGTACTGTGGTCCACAGGGTACAGTGGTCCGCAGGGTACTGTGGTCCGCAGGGTACTGTGGTCCACAGGGTACTGTGGTCCGCAGGGTACTGTGGTCCGCAGGGTACAGTGGTCCGCAGGGTACTGTGGTCCGCAGGGTACTGTGGTCCGCAGGGTACAGTGGTCCGCAGGGTACTGTGGTCCGCAGGGTACAGTGGTCCACAGGGTACAGTGGTCCACAGGGTACTGTGGTGCGCAGGGTACTGTGGTCCGCAGGGTACTGTGGTCCGCAGGGTACTGTGGTCCGCAGGGTACTGTTGTCCGCAGGGTACAGTGGTCCCCAGGGTACAGTGGTCCACAGGGTACAGTGGTCCACAGGGTACAGTGGTCCACAGGGTACAGTGGTCCGCAGGGTACTGTGGTCCGCAGGGTACTGTGGTCCGCAGGGTACTGTGGTCCACAGGGTACTGTGGTCCACAGGGTACAGTGGGCCACAGGGTACAGTGGTCCACAGGGTACTGTGGTCCACAGGGTACTGTGGTCCGCAGGGTACTGTGGTCCACAGGGTACTGTGGTCCACAGGGTACTGTGGTCCGCAGGGTACAGTGGTCCACAGGGTACTGTGGTTCACAGGGTACTGTGGTCCGCAGGGTACTGTGGTCCACAGGGTACTGTGGTCCGCAGGGTACTGTGGTCCGCAGGGTACTGTGGTCCGCAGGGTACAGTGGTCCGCAGGGTACAGTGGTCCACAGGGTACAGTGGTCCGCAGGGTACAGTGGTCCACAGGGTACTGTGGTCCACAGGGTACAGTGGTCCACAGGGTACAGTGGTCCGCAGGGTACTGTGGTCCACAGGTTACAGTGGTCCACAGGGTGCTGTGGTCCGCAGGGTACTGTGGTCCACTGGGTACTGTGGTCCGCAGGGTACTGTGGTCCGCAGGGTACTGTGGTCCGCAGGGTACTGTGGTCCACAGGGTACAGTGGTCCACAGGGTACAGTGGTCCACAGGGTACTGTGGTCCGCAGGGTACAGTGGTCCACAGGATACAGTGGTCCACAGGGTACAGTGGTCCACAGGGTACTGTGGTCCACAGGGTACAGTGGTCCACAGGGTACAGTGGTCCGCAGGGTACTGTGGTCCACAGGGTACTGTGGTCTACAGGGTACAGTGGTCTACAGGGTACTGTGGTCCACAGGGTACTGTGGTCTACAGGGTACAATGGTCCGCAGGGTACAGTGGTCCACAGGGTACAGTGGTCCACAGGGTACAGTGGTCCACAGGGTACTGTGGTCCACAGGGTACAGTGGTCCACCGGGTACTGTGGTCTACAGGGTACTGTGGTCCACAGGGTACTGTGGTCTACAGGGTACTGTGGTCCGCAGGGTACTGTGGTCCGCAGGGTACTGTGGTCCGCAGGGTACTGTGGTCCGCAGGGTACTGTGGTCCGCAGGGTACTGTGGTCCGCAGGGTACAGTGGTCCGCAGGGTACTGTGGTCCGCAGGGTACTGTGGTCCGCAGGGTACTGTGGTCCGCAGGGTACAGTGGTCCGCAGGGTACAGTGGTCTGCAGGGTACTGTGGTCCGCAGGGTACAGTGGTCCACAGGGTACAGTGGTCCGCAGGGTACAGTGGTCCGCAGGGTACAGTGGTCCACAGGGTACTGTGGTCAACAGGGTACTGTGGTCCGCGGGGTACTGTTGTCCACAGGGTACTGTGGTCCGCAGGGTACAGTGGTCCACAGGGTACTGTGGTCCGCAGGGTACAGTGGTCCACAGGGTACTGTGGTCCACAGGGTACTGTGGTCCGCAGGGTACTGTGGTCCACAGGGTACTGTGGTCCGCAGGGTACAGTGGTCCACAGGGTACTGTGGTCCACAGGGTACTGTGGTCCGCAGGGTACAGTGGTCCGCAGGGTACTGTGGTCCACAGGGTACAGTGGTCCGCACGGTACTGTGGTCCGCAGGGTACTGTGGTCCACAGGGTACTGTGGTCCGCAGGGTACAGTGGTCCACAGGGTACTGTGGTCTACAGGGTACTGTGGTCCGCAGGGTACAGTGGTCCGCAGGGTACTGTGGTCCACAGGGTACAGTGGTCCGCAGGGTACTGTGGTCCGCAGGGTACTGTGGTCCACAGGGTACTGTGGTCCGCAGGGTACTGTGGTCCGCAGGGTACAGTGGTCCGCAGGGTACTGTGGTCCGCAGGGTACTGTGGTCCGCAGGGTACTGTGGTCCGCAGGGTACAGTGGTCCGCAGGGTACAGTGGTCCACAGGGTACAGTGTTCCACAGGGTACTGTGGTGCGCAGGGTACTGTGGTCCGCAGGGTACTGTGGTCCGCAGGGTACTGTTGTCCGCAGGGTACAGTGGTCCACAGGGTACAGTGGTCCACAGGGTACAGTGGTCCACAGGGTACAGTGGTCCGCAGGGTACTGTGGTCCGCAGGGTACTGTAGTCCACAGGGTACAGTGGTCCGCAGGGTACAGCGGTCCGCAGGGTACTGTGGTCCGCAGGGTACTGTGGTCCACAGGGTACTGTGGTCCACAGGGTACAGTGGGCCACAGGGTACAGTGGTCCACAGGGTACTGTGGTCCACAGGGTACTGTGGTCCGCAGGGTACTGTGGTCCACAGGGTACTGTGGTCCACAGGGTACTGTGGTCCGCAGGGTACAGTGGTCCACAGGGTACTGTGGTTCACAGGGTACTGTGGTCCGCAGGGTACTGTGGTCCACAGGGTACTGTGGTCCACAGGGTACTGTGGTCCGCAGGGTACTGTGGTCTGCAGGGTACAGTGGTCCGCAGGGTACAGTGGTGTCCACAGGGTACAGTGGTCCGCAGGGTACAGTGGTCCACAGGGTACAGTGGTCCACAGGGTACAGTGGTCCACAGGGTACAGTGGTCCACAGGGTACAGTGGTCCACAGGGTACAGTGGTCCGCAGGGTACAGTGGTCCGCAGGGTACTGTGGTCCGCAGGGTACTGTGGTCCGCAGGGTACTGTGGTCCGCAGGGTACTGTGGTCCGCAGGGTACTGTGGTCCGCAGGGTACAGTGGTCCGCAGGGTACAGTGGTCCGCAGGGTACTGTGGTCCGCAGGGTACTGTGGTCCGCAGGGTACAGTGGTCCGCAGGGTACAGTGGTCCGCAGGGTACTGTGGTCCGCAGGGTACAGTGGTCCGCAGGGTACAGTGTTCCACAGGTACAGTGGGCCACAGGGTACAGTGGTCCGCAGGGTACTGTGGTCCGCAGGGTACAGTGGTCCGCAGGGTACTGTGGTCCGCAGGGTACTGTGGTCCGCAGGGTACGGTGGTCCGCAGGGTACTGTGGTCCGCAGGGTACTGTGGTCCGCAGGGTACAGTGGTCCGCAGGGTACTGTGGTCCGCAGGGTACAGTGGTCCGCAGGGTACTGTGGTCCGCTGGGTACTGTGGTCCGCAGGGTACGGTGGTCCGCAGGGTACTGTGGTCCGCAGGGTACTGTGGTCCGCAGGGTACTGTGGTCCGCAGGGTACAGTGGTCCGCAGGGTACAGTGGTCCGCAGGGTACTGTGGTCCGCAGGGTACAGTGGTCCGCAGGGTTCTGTGGTCCGCAGGGTACAGTGGTCCACAGGGTACTGTGGTCCGCAGGGTACAGTGGTCCGCAGGGTACAGTGGTCCGCAGGGTACTGTGGTCCGCAGGGTACTGTGGTCCGCAGGGTACGGTGGTCCGCAGGGTACGGTGGTCCGCAGGGTACTGTGGTCCGCAGGGTACGGTGGTCCGCAGGGTACTGTGGTCCGCAGGGTACGGTGGTCCGCAGGGTACGGTGGTCCGCAGGGTACTGTGGTCCGCAGGGTACTGTGGTCCGCAGGGTATGGTGGTCCGCAGGGTACGGTGGTCCGCAGGGTACAGTGGTCCGCAGGGTATGGTGGTCCGCA
>WNGS01002299.1:48967-51619 GCA_020271785.1 Procambarus virginalis
GAGCTACGAGGAAAGGCTTAAGGAGCTGAACCTCACATCCCTGGAAAACAGAAGAGTAAGGGGAGACATGATAACCACCTACAAAATTCTCAGGGGAATTGACAGGGGTGGACAAAGACAAACTCTTCAGCACGGGTGGGACACGAACAAGGGGACACAGGTGGAAACTTAGTACCCAGATGAGCCACAGAGGCGTTAGAAAGAATTTGTTCAGTGTCAGAGTAGTTAATAAATGGAATGCACTAGGAAGTGATGTGGTGGAGGCTGACTCCATACACAGTTTCAAATGTAGATATGATAGAGCCCAATAGGCTCAGGAATCTGTACACCAGTTGATTGACAGTTGAGAGGCGGGACCAAAGAGCCGAAGCTCAACCCCCGTAGGCACAACCAAGTGAGTGAAACAAGGTGAGTACAGTACTTGTTTAACTAGTGAATATCGCTATCGCATGTATACGGTCACTGCCCCCTGACCTGTGCATACGGTCACTGCCCTGACCTGTGCATACAGTCACTGTCCTGACCTGTTTATACGGTCACTGTCCTAACCTGTGTATACGGTCACTGCCCTGACCTGTGCATGCGGCTACTGCCCTGACCTGTGCATACGGCCACTGCCCTGACCTGTGCATGTGGCCACTGCCCTGACCTGTGCATATGGCCACTGCCCTGACCTGTGCATGCGGCCACTGCCCTGACCTGTGCATACGGCGTGCACTGGAGTCAAGAGAGCTGCCACAAAGCAGGGCTGCTCACCAGGGTACAGGTGTGGCCTCTGTCATATGGGCCCGAGCCTGTAGTGTGAGTTGTTGTTGTTCAAGATTCGCTACTTGGGACAAAAAGTTCCAAGCAGCACGGGCTATGGTGAGCCCGTAGTAGTGTGAGTGTCTCACGAGGGCTGCACCTAGTCTCTCATCAGGCAACCAAAAATAAACTCGTAAAGTTTAACTTGGTGATTACCAACGCCTGTGCACTAGTTACGAACGCGTGTGTATCTATTACGAACGCGTTTGTATCTTACGAACGCGTGTATATCGGTTATGAACGCTCGTGTACCGTTTTACGAACGATCGTGCAGGGCAATTATCCCTTAATTCCTGTTATGGGACAGAGAACAAGCAGAGTTGTTTGTTGTTGTTAAAGTTTCGCTACCTGGAACAAAAAGTTCCAAGTAGCACGGGCTATGGTGAGCCCGTAGTGCCTTTACAAGCAGAGGGTGCCATGGCACAAATGCCCTTTCACAGATGAGAATGGGCAGAAAAGGAGGGTACCACAGGCCAATCACCCCTCCCTTCCCTTCTTCAGAGGAGGTCTGAGAGCTCAATGAGCTCCCACTCCGTCGCAAATTACTGCCCGAGCCATTAGCGACTCCTTGCATACTGGATGGGCGCGTGAAGTGATCAAATGGTCTCAATAACAGAAACGTGTGAGCGATCCAAGGCCTCTGGGCCAGGTTCTATCAAGCAGTTACTTATCCACTTCCGAAACCTGTACATCCTTCCTCAATTATAGCGGCTTTGCTGACATGTATTAAACAGTTTACCAGCTTGGGAACGTCACAACGCAAGGTTATTATTATTTTAAACAACCCTGTAGTACTTCTTTGGCGATCATAAACAGTTTAATACATGTAAACAGTCTCTCTGATTGAGGAAAGATGTACAGGCTTCGTAAGTGCACACTAATTGTTTGATCAATTGCTGGCCAGGTAAACCTGTCTTTATCTCCTCAGTATTGTTTGATAGTTTCACGTGAACAGCAGTTGCAGGCGATGAGTCACAATAACGTGGCTGACGTATGTTGACCAGACCACACGCTAGAAGGTGAAGGGACGACGACGTTTTGGTCCGTCCTGGACCATTCTCAAGTCGATTGTGAAAATGGTCCAGGACGGACCAAAACGTCGTCGTCGTCCTTCACCTTCTAGTGTGTGGTGTGGTCAACAGCAGTTGTGATGCGTGTGCGAGTGTGAGAGTTCTAGCTGCTTGAAAGACATAATTTAAAGGCTTTTGGAGCTGTCTGCACATTTTATTTTATTTATCATTTTATTTATTTATGTACAAGAAGGTACATTGTGTTTGAGAGAATACATAGCATAGTATTGACAATCTTGTAAAGCCACTAGTACGCGCAGCGTTTCGGGCATATGTCTATGATAACGGACGGACATACGACAGGATTGGTGGATATACATACACGTATCAAGCCATAATCTCATCTAAATCGTCTCATTTTTAACGCAATGGGTAAATCAGTTTAAATACGACGTTAAAGGAAAGCAAGATTGACTTTTTCTACGTATTGACTTTTTCTATGTATTGGCCTCGATAGGTTAGGTGGGTGGCTTGGGTGCGTACGCTTCTGGTTAGGTAAACAGTTATATTTTTTAGGGAGTGACAGGTCTTGTGTACAGACAGGCGCGGATGACAGTTTCAAAAACAGCATATAGGTCAAGCTTCCGTGCCAGACACACACAAACCCGTCAAACAGTTTGGCAGACCAGAGCTTGACAGATTCCGTCAGACTGACAGGTAGACAGGTCAGGCAGACAAGCCACCAGTTGCAGGGCGCGACAGACATGATAAACACGGGGAGAATTATGGGGGAGGGGAAGAGAGAAACACTGTTAGACAACCACCCTGAACGTCACAA
>WNGS01002299.1:61439-75098 GCA_020271785.1 Procambarus virginalis
GGGGAGGGGAGGGGCTGTGGTGGGTGGAACTGTGGGGGGAGGTGAGGGGTGATGGCGTCGAGGAGGTCGGCAATAGAGCTGTTAGCAGGTAAACCCCTTCATTACAGGTGACATTTATCACGGCAGGTACACTCTGACGCCACCCCTAGCGTGCACCACGTCCCTCTCCCTCCCCCTCTCCCCTCCACCATCCACCCTCCCTCCCCCACACCCACCCCCCACCCTCTCTCTCTCTCTCTCCAAGCACCCTGACGTCACAACAACCAACCTGACGTCACAGTACAACCACCCTGCGTCACAACAACCACCCTGACGTCACAACAAGCACCCTGACGTCACCAACCACCCTGACGTCACAACAACTACCCTGACGTCACAGTACAACCACCCTGACGTCACAACAAGCACCCTGACGTCACACTGACATCTATTACCGTACCAGGAACAAGTGTGACCTCAAAGGGCCTTTGTTGAAAGTAAAGTTTGGAGCGACACCTCGGCCTCCAGTTTTCTGTCGCCGCTCACAGAGGCCGCACACCTGCTGTGGGCTATTGTTCTATTGACATTATTTTCAAAAGCACATAATAGCCACTTTTGTTTAGCGGGCTTTGAGGAGAGTAGAGGGATATAACAGTCATTCCGCTCACCTGTCTGTCTGTGGTGGGGTTCAGAACCGTATCATTCGGGGGAAGATTGTTAATATGGTACTTAATAGGTATGCGTTCCTACGGGCTCGCATAGCCCGTGCTGCTTGGAACTTTTTGTTGCAAGTAGCGAATGGTAAACATATGTATTCATATTTGTGTAAATCTTAGGCCTACATAAATTCCCTCTTTTTCCACTGCCTCTCAATCTCCTTCTTCCCTCCCCCCCCCTCTCCATTCCTGCCTTCCCTCTCCTTTGTCACTCATCTTCTCTCCCCCCTCCTCCTCTCCCTCTTCCCCTCCCCTCTCATCCCCTTCCGTTCGCGTTACGAACCATCAAACTTCTCACTTAAGTCGTTTGCTTATTTGGACGTTATTCTCTCTCTCTCTCATCTCTCTCCTCTCTCTCCTCTCTCTCTCTCTCTCCTCTCTCTCTCTCGTCTCTCTCTCCTCTCTCTTTCTCTCTCTCTCTCTCTCTCTCTCTCTCTTCTCCTCTCTCTCTCTCTCTCACATAATATGTGTATCTTGCATTTCACATTGTTTTTGCGACTCGTTTCGGGATTTTTTTGTGTCGGATGGGAAAAAAAAATCGTGCCAATGTCCCATATATCCGGTGTTCGGCTAAGCCTTCCGGTGGTATAGTGGTTATAGCGATGTTTACGACCTTTGCATAAGCCTAGTTAAGCAGAATTGGACAAGTGCTGTTTGCTTGTTTCCTTGATTGGTTCCCGCACCCCCCCCGTCCGATATACGTGGATGTAAAGGTTTCGTCCATACAGAACGTTTTTGGGCACTCATTCCTCGCCCTTAGATTCGTTTGCATCGTGCAAACGTTTGTTCTTTGGAAAACGTTTAAAGCTATTACATATTTTTTTTTAGATAACGTTTCACTGGGGAAACGTTTTGTATAAGGCACTCCAACTTAATTTCTATTCAAACGTTTTTCTCTGCGGTAAAGACTTCGAAATGAAAACATTTGTTTAAAAGATATTTTCCGGCGCTACAGAACCACTCACAATGTTCAGGGTTCAAAGAACCTCAACCAAACATCCCATACCAGCGGTCCAAGAACCATCAACGGTTCAACAGCGCCAACGGTTCAAGAACCATCAACGGTTCAACAGCGCCAACGGTTCAAGAACCATCAACGGTTCAACAGCGCCAACGGCTCAAGAACCATCAACGGTTCAACAGCGCCAAGGTTTCAAGAACCATCAACGGTTCAACAGCGCCAACGGTTCAAGAACCATCAACGGTTCAACAGCGCCAACGGTTCAAGAACCATCAACGGTTCAACAGCGCCAACGGTTCAAGAACCATCAACGGTTCAACAGCGCCAACGGTTCAAGAACCATCAACGGTTTCAACAGCGCCAACGGTTCAAGAACCATCAACGGTTCAACAGCGCAAAACGGTTCAAGAACCATCAACGGTTCAACAGCGCCAACGGTTCAAGAACCATCAACGGTTCAACAGCGCCAACGGTTTCAAGAACCATCAACGGTTCAACAGCGCCAACGGTTCAAGAACCATCAACGGTTAAACAGCGCCAACGGTTCAAGAACCATCAACGGTTCAACAGCGCCAACGGTTCAAGAACCATCAACGGTTCAAACAGCGCCAACGGTTCAAGAACCATCAACGGTTTCAACAGCGCCAACGGTTCAAGAACCGGCAACAGTTGAAGAATCATCGACGCTTCTCTTATAGTCGAATAATACGTTCTTCCATAAATGTTCGTGATTTTTATTGTAACTCACTTGAAATATCGCCTTTGCCATGCGTTTTAAAGCTGAAAAAATCGTGCGAGCGAAAATGAATGAAAATGAGTGATTTGATTCAAGTGTCCGTTACTAAGGAAGTTCGCTTTTCTTTAAATTCAATTTGCTGCACGGTTCAAAAACTTCAGTAAATGGTCCTGAGAGTGAAGGACTGAGGGAGAGTGGGGGACTGAGGGGAGAGTGGGGGACTGAGGGGAGAGGGGGGGACTGAGGGGAGAGTGGGGGACTGAGGGGAGAGTGGGGGACTGAGGGGAGAGTGTGGGACGGAGGGGAGAGTGGGGGACTGAGGGGAGAGTGTGGGACGGAGGGGAGAGTGGGGACTGAGGGGAGAGTGTGGGACTGAGGGGAGAGTGGGGGACTGAGGGGAGAGTGGGGGACTGAGGGGAGAGTGGGGGACTAAGGGGAGAGTGTGGGACTGAGGGGAGAGTGGGGGACTGAGGGGAGAGTGGGGGACTGAGGGGAGAGTGAAGGACTGAGGGGAGAGTGTGGGACTGAGGGGAAAGTGTGGGACTAAGGGAGAGTGGGGGACTGAGGGGAAGTGGGGGACTGAGGGGAGAGTTGGGGGACTGAGGGGAGAGTGGGGGACTGAGGAGAGTGGGGGACTAAGGGAGAGTGTGTGGACTGAGGGGAGAGTGTGGGACTAAGGGGAGAGTAGGGGACTGAGGGGAGGTGTGGGACGGAGGGGAGAGTGGGGGACTGAGGGGAGAGTGTGGGACGAGGGGAGAGTGGGGGACTGAGGGGAGAGTGTGGGACTGAGGGGAGAGTGGGGGACTGAGGAGAGTGGGGGACTGAGGGGAGAGTGGGGACTGAGGGGAGAGTGGGGACTGAGGGGAGAGTGTGGGACTGAGGGGAAAGTGTGGGACTAGGGAGAGTGGGGGACTGAGGGGAGAGTGGGGGACTGAGGGAGAGTGAAGGACGGAGGGGAGAGTGGGGGACTGAGGGGAGAGTGGGGGACTGAGGGGAGAGTGGGGGACTGAGGGAGAGTGGGGACTGAGGGGAGAGTGGGGGACTGAGGGTAGAGAGTGAGGGACTGAGGGAGAGAGTGAGGACTGAGGGGAGAGAGTGAGGGACTGAGGGGAGAGAGTGAGGGACTGAGGGGAGAGAGGGAGCCTCCCCCAAGAGGACACAAACATCTACCAGCCAGTAACATGGAAGGCGGGCTACCCACGTACGAAATCTTAAACTTAAATTTTCTCAAAGTGTGCAACTTGCACACTTCCTGCTCGAGTTGCAATGGTCAGTGGGCCGTCAGGTAAGTACATAGTGGCGGGAGAATAACTCTTGAAGCTGCAAGAGGCGAGAAATGGGACGGCACAGTAACATCGGAGTTAGGCAGCTGTTGTGGGTAGCATTCTGGGAAGGGTCAGGAGTTCCACCAGTTCATATATATATATATGTTGTACTAGTAGCCAGAACGCAGTACTCGGCCTACTATGCAAGCCCCGAATTGCCTAATAAGCCAAGTTTTCCAGAATTTATATTTTTTTGTAATTTTTTCCTATGAATGATAAAACTATCCATTTCATATGTATGAGTTCATTTTGTTTAATTTGAGTTAAAACTAAAGTAGATATATGACCGAACCTAACCTACTCTACCTAAACTAACCTAACCTACCTTAACCTAACCTACCTAACCTACCTTAACCTAACCCAAAGTGACTTAACTAAGTCAATAATTTATGTTCCTAATATAATATATCAATAATAATTAATATAAACCAATTGCAAAATAGTTTTTGAAAATATAAAAAAATTACTCGGCCAATGAGGCAAATTGGGCCTTGCATAGTAGGCCAAGAAGTGCGTTCTGGCTACTAGGTACGACAT
This sequence comes from Procambarus virginalis, assembly GCA_020271785.1. Classification (NCBI taxonomy): domain Eukaryota; kingdom Metazoa; phylum Arthropoda; class Malacostraca; order Decapoda; family Cambaridae; genus Procambarus; species Procambarus virginalis. The sequence continues at coordinate 65,694 of WNGS01002299.1, forward strand.
ATATATATATATATATATATATATATATATATATATATATATATATATATATATATATATATATATATATATAATATACAGGCTACTGTCCAGGAAAAACGAATCATTGTTATTAATTAAAATTCCAAAATACAAAACAGAGATATGGTGGGAAATGCAAAATAAATCCAATTAAAAATGAAGGCGCCGTAAGCACAATTACAGAACACAGTGTCAATACCGCTGGTCCGCCTCTCAGCCTCTGGAACAACAGTCGAAGCTTACAAGACTAGGTGAATACAACTAGGTGAATACAAGAGAACTGGACACGCTTGTGTGGGAGTTATCGGATCAGCCGGGCTGTGATGGCTGTGTGGCTCTGCGGGCTACGGAGACAAACAGCCTCACAGACCAGACAATCACCAGGAATGGCTGTTAACCAACAGTATATTGTATGAAGTCCAAAAGAATGATCATTGCATTTCCTTTCTTAAGGTTTTAAAGGCATGGCTTAGGAGCTGAAATTCAACCCCCCCCAACTCACACAAAACCATACACACACACAAAACCATACACACACACACACACACACACACACACACACACACACACACACCACACTCACACACACACACACACACACACACACACACACACACACACACACACACACACACACACACACACACACAGGTTCAATTAAAGGTTTGCCACCAGACTAGTACCCGAACTGAGGGGTATGAGCTTCGAGGAGAGACTACGGGAATTAAACCTCACGTCAGTGGGAGACAGAAGAGTTAGAGGGGACATGATCACCACATACAAGTTTCTCAGAGGAATTGATAGGGTAGATAAGGACAGACTATTTAACACAAGGGGCACGCGCATTAGGGGACACAGGTGGAAATTGAGTGCCCAAATAAGCCATAGAGATGTTAGAAAGAATTTTTTCAGTGTCAGAGTAGTAGACAAATGGAATGCATTAGGAAGTGATGTGGTGGAGGCTGACGCCATACACAGCTTCAAGTGTAGATTTGATAGAGCCCAGAAGGCTCAGGAACCTGTACACCGGTTGAGCAACGGTTGTGAGGAGGGACCAAAGAGCTGGAACTCAACCCCCGCAAGCACAAATAGGTGAGTATAAATAGGTGAGTATAACTCCAGGATCTTTGCGTCATATCAGATAGTGGTGGGGAGGGCCATGCAAGTGGTGTTTCCGATACCATGAATACACCGAGATCATTGATAAAAGGTGGACAGTGGCGATTGAAAAATATATATAAATATGAAAAAATACCCAGAGTCTCTGAACCAGAGCCGACGAAATCAAAACAAAGATGGTGGATGGGGCAGGACTGGATAGATGAGGCTCGTCAGTAGAGACAGCAAAAGAGGCAAACTTCAAAGGTTTTACTCAGAAACAATTACAGAAAGGTGGTTTTCTAGGCAGGTTAGAGATGATTGAGGATATGCTGAAGGAGTGTGAAGAAAAAGTACTTAAATTAGAAGAAGAGAATAGATCTCTCAGGAGTGAGTTTCACACTTTAAAAGGAAATTTTCTACAGCAAGATAAAAAAATTACTGAATTAACGGACAAGGTAAAGATTCAGGAGGAACGAATCAAGGAACTAGTGAATGAAAATAAGGTATGGAAAATTAAGAGTGGTGAATTTGAAGAAAGAAGCAAGAAAATAAACTCATATGGTGAACAACTCCAAGGAACCCTGAGGGCTAACATGGAGATAGGCAAGGATTTGCAAAGAAAAACTTCTTTAACAGCCCACACAGAGGAGGTTAATAAAGGACTTGAAAAGTATAAAGAAGAAATAAAAGAGACGTATGGCCAAGTTATACAAGTGTGTTTGGAAGTCCAAACCAGAAATGACCAACAAGAGGCAGAAATAAGGCCAGCAATTAGGAGAGAACTGGTTACCAACAGTAAACTAGTACAAAACACTGCTGGTAGAAGTAAGTCCATAATAATCTTCGGGGTGTTAGAAAAGGAAATGTCATCTAGGATGGACAGAGCAGCAGAAACGATGAAAATCATAGAGAAAAAAGTAGGTTTAGGAGAAGGCCTAAATTCAGAGGAAAATGTCAGTGATTTTAGGAGGATAGAAAGGTATGAGAAAGACGAGAACTTCCCCCCCCCCCACCTCCCCCCTTCCCTTAAGGGTGACATTTCATGGAGTAAAATACGTGACGGAAGTGCTTAGAAATGGCATGAAATTTCAGAGTGATGAGGATGGCAAACTTTGGTCAATAAGACAAGACCTCTCAAGGGAGGACTGAGAAAAGCTGAAAATGAACCTCATTGAAGCAAAACGTCTAAATGGGAATAGAAATGAAGAAGAAAAAATAATTTTTTCTACTAAGTGTTAGGGACTGGAAAGCTAGTGAAATGGTACATAAATACAAAGCAACAAAATCATTAGAGGAAGGGGGAGTAAGGAACAAAGGGAACGTGCTCCTGAAAATTCTATATACCAACATAGATGGTGTGAGATAACAAATATTGGAGTTGAAAGATAAAATTCAGCATAAGGTCCCAGATATTATCGCATTAACAGAGACGAAGCTTGAAGAAAATATTTGAAATGAAGTCGTATTCCCAAGGGGCTACTCAGTTTGGAGAGTGACAGGACCACTAGCAAGAGGGGGAGGAGTGGCTGTGCTGGTGAAAGAACACCTGAAGGTAAGAGAGTTAATACTTGACAACCCTCGAGAAGTTGACATAATGGCATTGCAGGTCTGGAATCAGGATGATAAACTGATAATTATAAATGCCTACAGTCCACCAGGAAGCAACACATGGACAACACAGGAACTGGATGACAAACAAGAGGGTCTCACAATGGTCACGAGAGAGATTATAGTAAAAGTAGATGAAGCTAAACCACGATTGTTGGTACTGAAGAACTTCAACTTTAAAGCAATAGACTGGGAGGCCTACGAAGCAAGAACAGAGGACATTTGGACAGGCAAATTTGTAAACCTCATTCTGGAGACATTTATGTATCAACACGTCAAGCAGGCCACCAGAATGAGGGAAGGGGATGTTCCGTCAGTACTGGATGAAATATTCACCATGAAAGAAGAGGTATTTGACATCCAGTACCTTCCTCCCTTGGAAAGAGTGGTCATGCCCTGTTGGATATTAAATATGCTTTGCAATATACCTAGACGAGAATGGGGACTTTGAAACAGTTGATAAACTCGATTTCAAGAGAGGACACTATGGGGAACTTTGAAATTTTTTAATGAGTTTAATTGGCCAGACTTGTTGCTAGGCAAGGAAGTAAATGAGATGTATGCCAAATTTTGTGAAATATATGATGAAGCCGGTCGGCCGAGCGGACAGCACGCTGGACTTGTGATCCTGTGGTCCTGGGTTCGATCCCAGGCGCCGGCGAGAAACAATGGGCAGCGTTTCTTTCACCCTATGTCCCTGTTACCTAGCAGTAAAATAGGTACCTGCGTGTTAGTCAGCTGTCACGGGCTGCTTCCTGGGGGTGGAGGCCTGGTCGAGGACCGGGCCGCGGGGACACTAAAGCCCCCCGAAATCATCTCAAGATAACCTCAAGAAGGCACACATTCATACATACCAAAACAGAGCTGCAGCACCAGAAAACAGGATTGGTTTAACAGAAATTGTGAGAGGGCAAGAGAGGAAAAGTCAAGAAAATGGTTCAATATAGGAAGAGGCCTTTACCTCAAACATACCAGCACTACAAGCAAGCAAGAAACAAATTCACAACAATGAGGAGAGAGGCAGAAAGGAACTTTGAAAAAAGGAATAGCAGGCAAATGTAAAACTGATCCAGGCCTTTTCTATAAATTCATTAAAAGCAAACTGCATGTAAAGGATAAAATCCAGTAATTGAGAACGGGGAACAGGACTACTGAAAATGAAAAAAAGAGATTTGTGAAACGCTAAATGAACAGTTACAAAGTGTGTTTGTACAAAATGAGGATTTCATAGAACCGGACCCAATGCCAATTCTAGAGCATGACATAGAATACATAGAAATATATCAAGACGAAGTGGACAAAGTACTCAAGGGGCTAGAAAGAAATAAAGCAGTTGGACCTGATAGAATTTCACCTTGGGTGCTGCGAGAATGTGCAACTGGGCTGAGCATTCCACTCCAATTAATATTCCAGACATCCTTGTGCACAGGAATCTTAGCAGATATATGGGAAAAGGTAAACATAGTACCAATCTATAAAAATGGTAGTCGAGAGGAACCTCTAAATTATAGACCCGTGTCATTAACAAGTGTGGTAGTCAAAACACTAGACACAATAGTTAAGCCAAATGGGTAGAACACCTAGAGAGTGATGACATAATAACGGACAGACAGTATGAATTTCGAACAGGAAGATCCTGTGTAACAAATCTACTTAATTTTTATGATAGAGCCACAGAGAAAAAGATGGTTGGGTTGACTGTGTCTAAAAAAAGCTTTTGACAGAGTCCCAGACAAGAAACTGTTCTGGAAACTGGAACATGCAGGAGGGGTGACAGGGAGACTTGTGACATGGATGAAAAACGTTCTGACCGACAGACAGTGGAGGGCGGTAATCAGAGACACCGTATCTGACTGGAGGAGTGTTACTAGCGGAGTACCACAGGGTTCAGTTCTTGCACCAGTAATGTTCATCATCTACATAAATCATCTACCAGAAGGAATACAGGATTACTTTAACATGTTTGTGGATGATGCTAAGATACCGGGGAAGAAGCAGACGCAGACCATTGTAATACTCTTCAAACCGGTATGGATAAAATAAGTGCTTGGAGCGTCAAGTGGCAAATGGAATTCAATGTGAATAAATTCCGTGATATGGAGTGAGGAATCGGAGAAAATTGACCACAGACAACTTACAAATTATGTGGAATGGAATTACAATACTCCAATAAATAACGAGACCGATGGGTGGCTATGGATCGAGCTGTCGCCAGAGGAACACATAATGAACATTGTGAGAGGAGCGTGGAAGTCCAACTTCAGACTTGCTTTTAATTATATGGATGGTGAAATACTAAAGAAACTGCTCATGACTTTTCTGAGATCAAAACTGGAATATGCAGCAGTTGTATGGTGCACAAATCTCAAGAAGCACATAAAGAAACTGGAAAAGGTGCAGCGGCATGTTACAAAATGGCTTCCGGAACTGAAAAGCAAGAGCTACGAGGAGAGACTACAGACATTGAACATGCCTAAACTAGAAGATAGAAGAAAAACGTGGTGATATGATCACATACAAAATTCTAACAGGAATCGACCAAATTGACAAGGAAGAATTCCTGAATCCAGCAACAACACGAACAACAGGACACAGATTCAAGTTAAGGAAACAAAGGTGCTGGGAAATATTAGAAAGTTTTATTTTGCAGAGTGGTAGACGGTTGGAACAAGTTTAGTGGTGTTCACTCCACCCGGGCCTCCACGGGTGGAGGCCAAAACTGTTAGTAGTTTCAAAGTGTTATACGACAAAGAGTACTGGGAAGACGGGACACCACGAGCGTAGCTCTCATCCTGTAATTACACACACACACACACACACACACACACACACACACACACACACACACAACACACACCACACACACACACACCACACACACCATACACACACACACACACAGTACCTTGTCAAGCACAAGACGAAGCTGAAAAAGTCCAAAGGTATGCCACTAGACTAGTCCCAGAACTAAGAGGCATGAGTTACGAGGAAAGGCTGCGGGAAATGCACCTTACGACATGGTAGACAGAAGAGTAAGGGGAGATATGATCACAACCTACAAAACCCTCAGAGGAATCGACCGGGTAGACAAGGACAAACTATTCAACACTGGGGGGACGCGAACAAGGGGACACAGGTGGAAACTGAGTACCCACATGAGCCCAGAGACGTTAGAAGGAACTTTTTCAGTGTCAGAGTAGTTAACGGATGGAATGATAAGGCAGTGATGTGGTGGAGGCTGACTCCATACACAGTTTCAAGGGTAGATTGATAGAGCCCAGTAGGCTCGGGATCTGTACACCGGTTGATTGACAGTTGAGAGGCGGGACCAAAGAGCCAAAGCTCAACCCCCGCAAGCACAAATAGGTGAGTACAAATAGGTGAGTACACATGTACCCGAGCTGAGAGGTATGAGCTACGAGAAGCGACTGCAGGAATTAAACCCACTTCGTTGGAGACAGAAGAGTTAGGGGGGACATGATCACCACATTCAAGATTCTCAGGGGATCGACAGGGTGATAAAGACAGGCTGTTTAACACAAGGGCAACGCACTAGGGGTGTGCCCCTAGTGCGGGGGACTAGGGGCACACCCGCATTCCACACGCACAGGTGGAAACTGAGTGCCCAAATGAGCCACAGAGATATTAGAAAGAACTTTTTAGTGTCAGAGTGGTTGACAAATGGATGCATTAGGAAGCGATGTGGTGGAGGCTGACTCCATACACAGTTTCAAGTGTAGATATGATAGAGCCCAATAGGCTCAGGAAACTGTACACCTGTTGATTGACGGTTGAGAGGCGGGACCAAAGAGCCAGAGCTCAACCCCCGCAAGCACAACTAGGTGAGTACAACTAGTTGAGTGTACACACACACACACACACACACACACACACACACACACACACACACACACACACACACACACACACACACACACACACTGTGTGTTGATTGACAGTTGAGAGGCGGGACCAAAGAGCCAAAGCTCAACCCCCGCAAGCACAATTAGGTGAGTACAATTTGGTGAGTACACTTCCTTCTGTGCGAAGAAAGCAGTGGAAAATTTAAAGCGAAAGAACTTTGTAACACATCATCAACATGGGTTCAGGGATGGCAAGTCCTGCCTCACAGAGTTACTTGAATTCTACGATCAGGAAACAAAAATCAGGTAAGAATGAGAAGGGTGGGCAGACTGCATATTTTTGGATTGCCAGAAATCCTTTGATATAGTACCACACAAGAGGCTAGTGAAAAAGCTGGAGATGCAGGCTGGAGTAAAAGGGAAGGTACTCCATTGGATAAAGGAATACCTAAGCAACAGGAGACAACGAGTCAGTGTGAGGGGTGAGGTCTCAGATTGGCGAGTCGTTACAAGTGGAGTCCCGCAGGGGTCAGTCCTTTGACCTATACTGTTTCTGATGTGTGTAAATGATCTCCCAGAGGGTATAGACTCGTTTCTCTCAATGTTTGCTGATGATGCAAAAATTATGAGGAGGATTGAAACAGAGGACGATAGTAGGAGGCTACAAGATGACCTAGACAGACTGGGTGAATGGTCCAACAAATGGCTGTTGAAGTTCACCCCGAGTAAATGCAAAGTAATGAAACTAGGCAGTGGAAACAGGAGGCCAGACACAGGATACAGAACAGGAGATGAAGTACTTAATGAAACGGACAGAGAGAAAGATCTAAAAGTTGATATCACAACAAACCTGTCTCCTGAAGCCCACATAAAAAGAATAACGACTGCGGCATATGCGAGGCTGGCTAAACATCAGAACAGCGTTCAGGAACCTTGTGTAAGGAATCATTCAGAATCTTGTATACCACATATGTAAGACCAATCTTGGAGTATGCGGCCCCAGCATGGAGCCCGTACCTTGTCAAGCACAAAGAACGAAAAGTTCAAAGGTATGCCATTAAACTAGTCCCAGAACTAAGAGGCATGAGTTACAAGGAGGTCTGCGTGAAATGCCCCTTACGACACTGGAAGACAGAAGAATAAGGGGAGACATGATCACAACCTACAAAATCCTCAGGGGCATCGGACACAGGTGGAAACTGAGTACCCACATGAGCCACAGGGGCGTTAGAAGAACTTTTTCAGTGTCAGAGTGTTAACGGATGGAATGCATAGGAAGGATGTGGTGGAGGCTGTTTTCATACACAGTTTCAAATGTAGATATGATAGAGCCCATAGGCTCAGGAATCTGTACATCGTTGATGACAGTTAAGAGGCGGGACCAAAGAGCCAGAGCTCAACACCCGCAAGCACAACTAGGTGAATACACACACACACTCACACACAAACACACACACACAGGCGAAGGGAACAGAAGGCTAAACACAAGGTACCATCTGGGAGGTAAATCCTACAAGAGTCAAATAGAGAGAAAGATCTGGAGGTTGATATCTCACCGAACCTATCCCCAGAGGCCCACATCAAAAGGATACATCAGCGGCATATGCTAGACTGGCCAATATAAGAACTGCCTTTAGAAACTTGTGTAAGGAATCGTTCAGGACCCTGTATACCACTTATGTAAGACCAATCCTGGAGTATGCAGCTCCAGCCTGGAGTCCATACCTATTAAACACAAGACAAGTTAGAGAAGATTCAGAGGTATGCCACCAGATTGGTCCCGGAACTGAGAGGAATGAGTTACGAGGAAAGGCTAAGGGAGCTTAACCTCTGAATCTCCCGCAAGCACAACTAGGTGACACACACACACACACACACACATATCCTATGGGATATACATTGGGACACAGAACTCGGAACCAAGTCCGTACAAGACATGATGGACTATGTCACCCAAAAATGTCAGGAGGCTGTAAGCAGGAATGTCCCAGCCCAACAGGAAAAAACAGAGAAGCAATGGAAGAATCCGTGGTTTAATAGGGAATGTATGAAAGCAAGGAGCTGAACAAAAGGGCATGGAGGAACTTCCGTAATAACAGAACACCAGAAAGTAGAGAGAGATACCAGAGAACCAGGAACGAGTATGTCAGTGTGAGAAGAGCAGCTGAGAAAAGGTATGAAAATGATATAGCTAATAAAGCCAAGACTGAACCAAAGCTACTACACAGTCACATCAGGAGGAAGACAACAGTGAAGGAACAGGTGATTAAACTTAGGGTGGGCGAGGGACAGGTACACAGAGAATGACAAAGAGGTGTGTGAAGAACTCAACAAAAGGTTCCAGGAGGTCTTTACAATAGAACAGGGAGATATCACGGCGCTGGAGAGGTGGCAGCAAACCAGGTGACCTTGGATAGGTTCGAAATTACAAGAGATGAGGTCTAAAAGCACCTATTGGAGCTGGATGTGAGAAAAGCTGTTAGTCCGGATGGAATCTCGCCATGGGTATTGAAAGATTAGAGCACTTTGCTTACCACTCTCCATTGTATAGTAAGTCACTGGAAACGGGGGACCTACCAGAAATATGGAAGACTGCTAATGTAGTACCAATATACAAAAAGGGTGACAGACAAGAGGCACTGAACTACAGGCCAGTGTCCTTAACTTGTATACCATGCAAGGTGATGGAGAAGATTGTGAGAAAAAACCTAGTAACAACATCTGGAGAGAAGAGACTTCGTGACAACCATCAACATGGGTTCAGGGAGGGTAAATCTTGCCTTACAGGCTGATAGAATTCTACGATCAGGTG
>WNGS01002300.1:40959-85925 GCA_020271785.1 Procambarus virginalis
TCCTGGTTGATACCTGGTTGATGGGGTTCTGGGAGTTCTTCTACTCCCCAAGCCGGCCCGAGGCCAGGCTCGACTGTGAGAGTTTGATCCACCAGGCTGTTGCTTGGAGCGGCCCGCAGGGCACATACCCACCACAGCCGGCTGATCCGGGACTTCTCTTAGAAAAGAGGTCCAGTTTTCTCTTGAAGATGTCCCACGGGTTTGTTCCGGCAATATTTCTTATAGTCGCTGGGGAGGACGTTGAACAACCGCGGACTCTGATTTTTATACAGTGCTCTCTGATTGTGCCTATGGCACTCTGCTCTTCACTGGTTCAATCTTGCATTTTCTTCCATATCGTTCACTCCAGTACGCTGTTATTTTACTGTGTAGATTTGGGACCTGGCCCTCCAGTATTTTCCACGTGTATATTATTTGGTATCTTTCTCGTCTCCTTTCTAGAGAGTACATTTGGAGAGCTTTGAGACGATCCCAATAATTTAGGTGTTTTATCTCGTCTATGCGTGCCGTATATGTTCTTGAATGAGACACTTCCAAGCCTGCTGCCTCAATACACCCCATGGATGGTGTGATGGGTGTGGGGGATGGTGTGGTGGGGTGTGGGGGATGGTATGGGGGATGGTGTGGGGGATGGTGCAGGGGATGGTGCAGGGGATGGTGCAGGGGATGGTGCAGGGGATGGTGTGGGGGATGGTGTGGGGGATGGTGTGGGGGATGGTGTGGGGGATGGTGTGCGGGGTGGTGTGGGGGATGATGATTCCCCCATCTCAGATTATTATCGACACCTAAAGGGCATGAAAGATATTATAATGAAGCAGCGCACAACGAAGAACAAACTGAAATTCATAAATTTTTGGTACGGTTTCACAGTAGGCCTACAGAACCAGCACTAGCAAGGACTCCCTTCATGAGTCAGGTGCAATGTTTCCTAATGCAAATGTGTCCTGGCGTATGTAATTTTTTTTTTTTATTATTAAGATGGTTGTTGGGGCCAGATGGATGGAACGAATTCTGCACTGGAAGGAATCGGCTTAGCCCCATATAGTTCATTCAAGTGAGGACACACTGTAGATTTCCCCAAGATACTTGTGCTTCATTTATTGTGGTATCATGTTGAACTTTTTCGTTGTCATCTCATTGATGATAATCCTGCATGGGTCATCCTCCCAGGGAGGTAACCTCTCTACAGGCAGGAGTTCATGTACTCTTCAAGTCACTTGTGTTGTCCCGTCTTGAGTACTGCTCAGTACTCGCTTCCCCCTTCAGAGCAGGAGAGATTGCTGAAATAGAGGGAATACAGAGAACATATACGGCACGCATAGACGAGGTAAAGCACCTAAATTATTGGGATCATCTCAAAGCTCTCCAAATGTACTCACTAGAAAGAAGACGAGAGAGATATCAAATAATATACACCTGGAAGATACTGGAGGGCCAAGTACCAAATCTGCACAGTAAAATAACGACGTACTGGAGTGAACGATATGGAAGAAAATGCAGAATAGAACCAGTGAAGAGCAGAGGTGCCATAGGCACAATCAGAGAACACTGTATAAACATCAGAGGTCCGCGGTTGTTCAACGTCCTTCCAGCAAGCATAAGAAATATTGCCGGAACAACCGTGGACATCTTAAAGAGGAAACTAGATTTATTCCTCCAAGGAGTGCCGGACCAACCGGGCTGTGGTGGGTATGTGGGCCTGCGGGCCGCTCCAAGCAACAGCCTGGTGGACCAAACTCTCACAAGTCAAGCCTGGCCTCGGGCCGGGCTTGGGGAGTAGAAGAACTCCCAGAACCCCATCAACCAGGTATCAACCAGGTATCATGGGCTTGCTCGAGCAGGTGAAGTTCTTCCAGGTAGCAGACTGATCTGTAAAGACATTTTTTGGTTCTCCTGTTTTCTCCCGTAAGTAGCACAGAACTCTGTTTTTCTTGGCTATAACATTGTAATGGAGGGGTCTGGCTATCTTAACACTTTTGCACTTTAGGTGGGCAAGAGCGAGACCACCCCAAGGTGTGCCGGGCATTCCACGGGAGCGTGCGGTAATACTGAAAAGTGTATACCCTTTTCAACTTTGTCATCTCAATTCTTGTCCTAGGTTTTTCATTTTGGTATCAATGTGTTCGCAATAAAATTCCCTATGGGAGTATATGCGTATAAAGTCCAAAAGCCCGGCATAGCACCCGCACCAAATTGAGAATTGGCCACGAGTTACCTGTGAGCGCACAAGAGCAATAAAATGCGTATACTCTTTTCACTGTGGTCACCTCAATTCTCATCCTAGGTCTTTCATTTTGGTATCAATGTGTTCGCAATAAAATTCCCTACGGGAGTATATGCATATAATGCCCAAAACCGCGGCGTGCCTCACCCGCAGCCAAGCTGAAAGCAGGCTGAACTTTTTTAATTTTTGATGCACGGATGGTCTAATAAATCTTTACTATTCCCGTACAATTGTCTAATAAATTGATAAATTTGACGCAATAATAAAAATTTTGTCGTGCCCATGACAGGGTTAATTGCAAGCTTAGCATTCAGTTCCTTAATTCTGCTTATAACACTCGGGAGAGACAACTTCTCTCGTAGATTAGATTTTTGGCAGTTCTTGGGACTACAAGAATGATTGTCATGGCTTCATTTTGTATGCTTTCAAGTTTTGTACATCGCTTTGGGAATAAGTGCACAAAACTGGTGTGGCATAATCTATGACAGAGCACACATAGGATGTGTACATCATTTTAAGCACAGTAAAAAAAAAAAAAAAAAAAAAAAGAGACCCCATACCAGGTCATAGCTTTCAGTGAGTGTCCCGAGTCAACTTTTGCATGTTCCTGCGAGTTGGTCGAGCTCCTCTTTCTTCCCCTTGTTAGAGTCGACAGTGACGCCAAGGTACCGATGGTCAACCAATTAAAGTGTCACACCATTAATTTGAAGTTCTTCATTTTCTCTCCACTTGTGATGAGAATATGCTTTTTGTCTTGGTTTCACTTTCTCCACAAGTGAGTCCAACACATTTCCTTCCAAGGAGTTCAATGGAATGTTTAATTTTTCCATAGGTGGGAGCTTGTATTGGGACATTTGCATATCCCACGCGTTGTGTTCCTTCCAGAAATTCAATATTTGCAATGGCGTTCAAAGTAAATTGAATAGTGTGGGGTTAAAAAACCCTCCTCCTTGGGGGTCCGGAGTTCCATACTCATTGTTCTCAAGATTGCTCCACTGAAGCAGACCTTGGCTTTCACAGGCATTTAGTGTGTTTGCTGTCCTTTTATCATAGATTATAGCTTGGTTAGTCTCATATATTAAGGGTCCAACCGAGTCCTTTGTTTTGTTTTACTTCTAACTAGCATAGGACAATATTGGATCTTTCTCCATGTTTGGGCAATTTTTCTTTTGTAGTTTCTTTTGGCTGATCCGATTTTCCGAGTGGCCGAGTTTAATACCCTTCTGTATACCTCAAGCAATGATGTCCATCGTGAATTTTTACTTTCTCCAGAGGTTCCCTTTCTTGTCTTCTTGTCAGCACATTTTTAAGCGAGTTGCATGATGACCCTCTTGAAATATTGCCATGATGCTTCCGTGCCATGTTCACCCATCAGCTCCCTCCAGGAGATGGTTTGCAGTTCCTCTCTCATTCCTAGATTGTCACCTTGCTGGTAATCTAGAAATTCATCATCTTTGACATTCATGTAGTTTTCTTTGTTACAATGTTGAATATTTAGACAAAGTTGGAGTATAGAATACTGTAAGTAGGTAAAAAAAAAAATTAACAAAAAACGAAAATTCATGCATAAAGAGAGCACCCGGCCCCTTAAAAACAAGTGGAAATTATCACGGAATACAAGATACTGAGGGGGGAATAGACAAGGTAGACAAGGCTAGCCTCTTCAAATTGTGATAAGTAGAATAAGAGGACACAGGTGGAAGCTGGAAATGGAAATATGCTGAAGAAATGTAAGGAAATGTTCACACTCCGTACAGGTGATTAACAAGTAGAATGCACTGCAAAACAAAAAAAAAAGTTGTGGACACCACCTCCATCCACACCTTCAGGACCAGATTCGACAAAGAACTTTAAAGTCAGAAAAGTTAACTCTACCTACTGCATAAACTCTGCATAAAGCCCATAAACAGTGACAAACTTAATATTCCATACAACTAGTTCTATTGACATCTAAAAATGACGTTTCGTAACATAACCAAGTTTAACAATGTGCATTTGTCTTGAGAATTCTTAAAAGGTTGGCAGCGGAACACCGTCCTAGTAGGGTATAAGAGCTCTGGCTCAGATGTCATCACATTGCTTCCACATCCCCACACACAGCTCTAACTATACAATACTTTAACCAATATGTATTATATTTAACTGGTAATTGTCGTAACTATCAAATGGGCAATGTTTACCTTTTGTTTGTGATGTAGAATCGAGGGAAACTATCACAAACACACCTCCCTTTTTAAATACCAACGTAAACAAAACTTGACTCCAGGAAGAGACGACTCAAATCACATCTTTACCAAATTGTGCTACGAATACACACACACAACTGCGTTTAGTACACCGTGTACAATCTCCCACAACTCGTAATCACTTAAAGTGCGTGAAATATCCTGTATTTAGCGCCTCAAATGTCATAAATTCCTCACCTCCCACTCGCAGTTTTCAAACACAGTGACGCCCTGGGCGAGCAGCGCGCTGTTGGTAGAGCTGCTCCACCCAGGGTTGCCACATCTCAATTGCTAAAAGTAGCGAGCTGAAGGAATGAATTGTGGGGTTCAGTTCCTGAGCCCATTATGTACCATTGTAACACTTTCCACTACCGTCCACACGATGGATATGGGGGTGCCTAATAAATTAACTAAACTAAAAAAAACTAAATGATGCTGAAAGTAGCGGCCTAAATGACCGAAAGTAGCGTGCTGAAGAACTGAAAGTAGCGAATTTGAAATAAGAGTAGCCCAGTATTTTGTTTATTGACATTTTTTTTTGTTTAATTCAGTCGTGTCATAGGCAGCGTAGGGGACGGACGTCTGAGGGTTCTCCCCTGCGTTTGCACTCGTTATCGGGGGTGTAATTGTACCTCCGACAGTACGAAGCCTAATAACCAATCTGGGGGGACTGGTCAAGTCGTCTACTGCAATTNCTTAATACTACACCGCACCTGTCAACTCCACAGCTGACCTGTATACCAGCGATGCTGGGTGCCCCCTCTGGGACATAGTTGGTCACCTCACTTAGCAACCCGTCCTCGCAAATTGTATGTTCAGTATTTGACTTATTAGTTACTGCATTGGTGACATACTAAACATAATAGTTTCCCTTGAAAATCTTCATAGAAAACACCGACCTTACATAACCTACTTTGTATGTTAAAATAAGCATCTTATAGCTTCATAATTACAATTGTTACTTAACCTATTATAGATATAGGTTAGGTAATATTGTAATTACAAAGCAATAAGACGCTTATCTTAACATACTAAGTAGGTTAGGTAAGGTCGGTGTTTTCTATGAAGATTTTCAAGGGAAACTATTATGTTAAGTATGTCACCTATGCACTTATTTAATAAGTCAATATTGACTATACGAATTTGCGAGGACGGGTTGCACTTAGTCAGTGACCTTCACAAGCTACCGCCAACTGCTAAGTTTTAAAGTGCCAAATATTACCACTAACATAAATCTCATTATAATCTAAAGTTCTGCTGAACATTCCCTGAACTTCGCAAAACTCCCAAAACCACTAGAACACATCGCCAGAGAATCGCTATCTCCTAACCTAAAAACTTGATAAGTCGCGAACATTAAACATCTGTCAAGATCTCCTTGAAAGCCCCCGAGCGGCAAAAGACACGTGGGACTGAACAATGTTAAATTACACAATCTACTTAATTAAACATTGTTCAACACCGCTGCCATCATTGTAATGGATGGGGGATTAAAATAAGACGAAAAAGAAAGAAGTGAATAATGAGGTAATGAGTGAGGGTTTGGGTTGAGGAAGGTAGAGAGGGAGGAGTAGGTGGGAGGAGTAAGGAGTATGGGGTCTGGGAGTAGCAAGGAGTGATCAGGTGAAAGTGAAAGTTTGAAGAGAGCCGGAGGGAGAGACTAAGAACACGGAGGGGAGTAGACAGTAGAAGTAGAAGGTAGAAGTAGAAAGTAAAAGTAGAAAGGGAGGTAGAAAAATAGGTAGAAAGGGCTGCCACCATCCATTCTAGTTCATTACATACAAGCCAAGGAAGGGAACTTGTCTGTATCACAAAATTATCAAAGATGTTGTTAGCATGTGCCAACTGGAATCATGTATCTTGTTCCAGGTAAGATTCTTTAAGTCAACAATCTCAAGAGTACTCTACACTCTAGCTTGCAATATATCCGAAAAGCCAAGATCTAGGAAAACAATTAAAGTCAGATTAAAAAGTAAGTGAATCAAGTATTTACTTAACATGATAAGTATCGTAATTCATGCAATCGAACTTAAGGTTCACTATGTCCAGATTAATAAACGACGTGAGTCACCACACAGAACATTGAGGATACTACAGCTGACTGCCCCTGTTAATCACACAACACTTGTTGTTTGGGAAACACGAAATGAGTCACCTTAACGTTTACTCACCAAGTGTCTGAGCCTAAGTTGGATAGAGAGAGTTGGGGGTCTACAGTTGACAAGCAGATACCCATTGTATGGCCGACAGCCTGTCTTGGCTGCTGTCTGCTGATGCTCTGTAGTCTGTTGATGCTGTGCTATGCTATGTTCTCGAATGTACAGTTCCCTGGGTATTTATTGCGAATCTAGGAGCTAAACCCCACCCACTAAGTAGATAGCCCCAGGCCATCTTCCAAGCCACGCCTTAACTGGCGGCTTGTTTGAAATACACACCGGCTACCTGGCTGCAATTATTAGCTTAGCAGAAGCAAAGTCAAATTATACGACCTGACCGCAGGTCAACTTGTGGTCATTAACTCATCTAGGTGTGACTTTTTAAATTACTAGGGCCCCCAGCCTGGTGTCTCTCAAAAATCCTGTCTGGCTGACTCATGCTCTGTCAAATATTAAATAAAACCCTACCGAACACTTTTATGGTGTTACATCATGGCCAGAACTGGACTTTTTGTCTTGAAGTGGGCAAGTTAGTGTCTTTCATGACCAGTATTGGACATCCATGTAAATCCCCATAGTCTAGAACATAGCTGACTGAAGTTCACTTAAACTATCAATTCAAATATAAGTTACTTGATCCGGGATTAGCAGATTCTAATATAATACTTTAATTATAATTGAGAACTTGTTTTGATGCTGGACAATGTTTATTTTTTCTTTGAATTGTCAAGTGCTGAACAGTTTTTGATTTACCTGACATCCTGTCGTCCAGTCACAGAGGCCCATTCTTAGTACGATTAATTTGAGTCATTACATAGTACCAGGTGAGTGGAAAATAATATGATTCTAGCTCCTGCATTTGTGGTTTATGTAGATCACCTTTAACTCAAAGATGTGACATAAGACGTATTACTGTACAAATTATTTTACTCAGATTCAAATTATAATTTTTATTTCTATTCCTGACTGGAAGGTGACGAGGTGCCTAACAGCGCTGGCGACGGAAGGTCAGAGATGGGTCGTTTACTACTCTGTTTGCTTCTGGCTGGTAAGTGGCTTGGATTAATTGCTTTAACTACTATATAGCAATACAATTACATGAAGTTATTTTTGTGTCCGTGTTAACCCGTTTGTTGGTTGACTTTGTGACTAGTAGGTGATACAGACGGTGGCGCCTGTGACACCTTACCCGTCTGTTAGTTGACCTGATGACAAGACTCCTGCCATACACAGGTGTAGATGTATGACAGATCGCTTCAATAATTCCATCAAAGATTGCAACATGACATTATTACATACACCTGGACCTCTGGAGTTTTATTTCCAATATAAAACTGTGTCATCAAAGGTACATTTACAAGATGTCGACCATGCAGTTAATTGCCCAGTCAATATCAAACTACCCTTGAATTTTTTGTCTTATTAACCAGGTATATTGTTAGGAAATGAATCGTATGATAAGAAACCCAACTTAACCTCACATAAGGAGAGTCAATCATCCTACGTCTTTATTTCAAATCCCAGAGTGACGTAATTTTTTTGGGCAAAGATCACTTCCACAATATATTGTATCTTCATTTAGTTCATCGATTTATGTTTCCACATTCTTTTCAACTAGAAGTGATGTTTATAGGACGTTTGCCCACTACATCCACAAGTAAGAAGTTGTTGGTGGGGCATCTTCAGAGTTTTCTTCCCACAGTAGTTATTCAAACTATAGTCAAAGAACCGGAGTTCCGACGCCTAACCTCGTATCCATACATTATCCAATGTTATGTAATCATTTCACTAATGAATGCTTCATTTCATACACATAAAGACATCTTACCGTCACAAAGTTATGTTTCGAGCAAGTGTTAATCATGCTTCGTTAAGGGGGCGTTTGGTTCCAAAAATGCAAAAATGAAAACTCGTTCGATTTCAAACGTTTTTGACAAGTTTATATGAAAAGTGTTTCATCTGGTCCAAGTTTCAGCATCGTAGCATAAATAGGAAGGAAGAAAAAAAATATTGAAATAGTTGTGAAAATTATGCCAAAATAGTCAAAATTGATTATGAATCAAAAGTGTCAACTGAAATCATATCTATGACTCTTTGCTATCACAATAGCATATATTAAACAAATAATATAATTAGTTTAATTGGAAAAAAAAATTAAGAAAAAAAATGATTTTTTTTTCAAGTGATTTTTTTTTTTCATTTTTTTTCGGGCGATTTGCATCAAACTTACACACCTGACTGTACGTAAGCCTATCTGTAAGGATGCCAATTTTGGAGAAAATTGGTTGATGCCAACCTCAGCCACAGATTTTATAACCTTAGACTTTATTCATTTCTGTTTTTTTTTCAATTGACACAAACGTTTACAAAACTGATTCATTTTTTATTCAATTTACATGAAACTTACACAGTATATGTGGAGGGCATGTCTCTACATTTGAGTGTTTTCATTTTTCTCTAAGTTCATTTATGATTTTATAATAGCAGTAAACATGCCATATATGCATAATTTTTTGGGGGAACTTTGAACATTTGTATTAGGAAAACTAAAGATGTTTTGGAAATTCTAAAACACGCAATGCTTTATTATATGCTAATGTGTCAGAAAAGTGTCACAGAATAATTATATCTGAAACGTGTATTCTGAAGTGTAGACTTGAAAATGTGTAAAAAACGTTGAAAAAAAATCTTCCTTTCTATTTACGCCGCAGTACTGAAACTTGGGACAATTTCAGCACTTTTCATATACAACTAGTTAAATAATATTGGTTGACATTGAACAACTTTTCCGACACCAACTAAATGGGCCCTTCGTCAATATTTTTTATTCCTTTGGTTAATATGTACCCAAGTACGACCGCTAATGAGGACAGCTAGGAAAACAGACCGTTAATCAAAGAAAAAAGGATAAATTGCTTTTAAGTTGGGAGGGTGGGGATAGAGTATTGTGGCAGGAGCTTGGAGAGTTGGTGATTGGGGTGGTGGGTGTTGGAGAGGTGATCGAGTAAAATATCTGTATTATCCGTTCAAATATGTTCTCATTGACCTGCTTTTGCTACTCATTGGCTACTCTGCTTTTGCAAAGAATGGTCACCGGACACAGGTCATCGACGACCCTAATGAGCACCCGGTGACAGACTGGGAACTTTAGTCTTTATGTACATTTACTTGGAAATATTATTTTGAAAAGATTATTATCAACGAAGCACAATGGAACCTCCTACATTGCAAATGAAGATTATAAGAAGAGTTGGTTATGGGCTAAGTTTGATTAGCTTAAGATCTGCTGTACATGAACGAGCATGGAGTATTAATCGGACTGACTAGTCAAGCTGAAAGTTTGTTGTCCAGGAAGAGGGGTTTGGAGAGGAGTGAAGGTGGGTTGATAAGAGCGGTCACTGGTATGTGGTGGGATGATGATGATGATGATAATGATGATGATAGCTAGTAGATGCTGGTGGGTCATGCGTGGAATGGTAGGAGAAGGGTGCGGGTATGTGATTGGGCCTGTATACTCGGGATGACTGATACTTCACTCTGGCAAGAAAGGGGTAATCTATGGGGAATGTTGTGGGAAAGAGGAGTGGAACAGTGTATCGGAAACAAGGAGGCAGGGAGATGTAAGGGGCCGGGTAAATGGTTACTTAAAATGCACTTAATCGTGAGAACTCTGGATTACTTGATCTTATGGAAGTATAAGTAGCATCTATTCATAATACAAACATTATTTCTAGTGCATCAACAACTGATATAGTTAAAAAAACACATTTTTAGCTGTGAACATTGATTATGAAATATAAAGGTAATTAAGATGATGAACAAAAGACGACGGTAGTTAAAAACAACATAACGAGAAACACTGGTGGGGAGCACTCCGCCTGTGCTGGTAGCTAGCAATGGCTGCAGCCAGGGGAAGGGGAGGGTAGAAGACGATAGTGGTAGCCGTGGGGGAATTGGGATAGTAGTAGATGGAGCGATGGTGGTAGATGGGGAGGTTGATAGGTACTGAGGGATGTTGTAAGAATGGTGGTAGGGAGGTAAGTTAAGGCCCAATAGGAGAGTAGGTAAGAAAAGATGGAAGTTGGGGCGATGGTAGTAGGTGGGGGTTTTGGTAGGTTATGAAGCTGGTGGTGGTAGTGGTGGTGATGATTGTGATGGTGTAGATGGAGAAGGATGGTAAGTGCCTGGATGGGTGAGCTGCTAGCAGGTTGATAGGAGAGGAGGAAGAGAGGATGAGGAGTGCGGGTTGATGATGGTGGTTAATAGGGAATACTGGTAGAGAGCAATAGTGGTTGAAACCCTCCACACTTACAACACGAAATTAAATCCCTTTATCCAATTAAAAACCCTTTATCAAGGTTTAAGCCTATTGGTAATATTTCTGATATAATTTACGCACTAAAAACTACAACATCAAGGTTAACTCTATGCATGTAAACCCACTTTTCTAGGTTTTAAGTCTGTGGGAAATGATTCTGATAAAGTCTATGTACTGATAACTACATCATGAGGTGAAACACCATTTGCACACTTCTAAAATCTACAGTATTTTAATACTTCTCTAATATGCAATAAAGTCTATGCGTTTTACACACCTGTGAAATCACAATAAAGTCAATTTGATTTGCATGCTATGCTCAGAATCGGTGCAAGGTCTATGTCCCTTGCAATTAAAACTCAATTAAAGGATATGGAATTTGTACACATTTTCTCAAATCACAATAAAGTCTACAGGCTTTGTATGCCATGCTCAGAATTGGGTCCTTGGTCTACATCCCATGCAATAAAAACTCAGTTAAAGACTATAGGATTTGCATATCTCTTCTCCAAGCACAATAAAGTCGATGGGAATTGCACATATCTTCTGAAAAGCGAAGCGAAGTGAACTGTCAGGGGAAAGTGCCAATCCATTACGACTATATAGCACTTAAGGCAAGGGTCAGGATAAGGATTTGGGTTGGGATGGGGAAAGGAATGGTGCCCAACCACTTTGACGGTCGGGATTGTACGTCGACCTGCATGAAGCGAGACCGTCGCTCTACCGTCCAGCCCAAGTAGTGCAAAACTATATGGTATTTGCACAACTTTTCTGAAATCACAATAAAGTCTTCGGGTTTTGTAAAACGGTCACAAAGTCTATGCCCTACCCAATCCAAACTCAATTAAAAACTATGAGAAATGCACATCTCTTCTGAAAATTCTACAGTATTTGCACACCTCTTCTCAAATCACAATAATGTCTACGGGACCTGGATGCTATGCTCAGGACGAGGTGCAAAGTCTACGTCATAAAATAGCCATCTTAACAACACTCACTCTAACCTCCCCTGATGACACTCCAGCAGCCACACTCACTTGCAACATTCATTACAACATTGCAGCAGCACAATCGCTCGTACCTTTCCATATACAACATTCTGGGAGCACCACCTCCCCAGTTGACACTCCACCAGCAAATGTCACTCACACCACCCCAGGTGACACTCTAGAAGTACACTCACTCCACCGTCTCTGACGACACTCTAACAGGACCACTTACTTGTAGCACCCCCGACAGAACTCCAGCAGCAACACTCACCTACACCGACCCTGATCACACTCCAGCAGCAACACTCACCTACACCGACCCTGATGACACTCCAGCAGCAACACTCACCTACACCGACCCTGATCACACTCCAGCAGCAACACTCACCTACACCGACCCTGATCACACTTGACCAGCAACACTTAGTCACACTGCCCGTTGACTCACAAGTTCTTGCATTACATTATCGCGGCTAATCTCTGATTTACTGATTTTGCATCACTTCGCAAATTTTTAATTCACAATAATGCCATCTGTCCCCCATTGTATTAAACACGTAACATGACATATTAACATACTTGATGTCAAAATATATGAAGGTGAATCCTTAAATTAATTGTAAAATTAACCAAACATGTTTTAACGGGTTTTTATGATGTATAGAGTTCAACTATGACTCACAAGGATAAAACAGTGTCATACATGGACGCTGCTTCATAACATATGCACGAAGGGTGTCTAGGAGTTACTCTAACGTTTGGTGTTAGGTGTTTAGTAGGTAACTGTTAGTTGTCCTCAGAAGAACTTAAACCTTATTCTCCTCCTTAAGGTGTCGGATGCTCTTCATGGTGTTCACTGCAGCACCAACCCCTAATCAACGAACTCCAGCAACATCGTCAACAGCAGCAGCAGCTGCTTCAATTGCAGCAAAGGAAGACGTCAGGGCGAGGGTGTACGGGGTGGGTTGTGTCATGGCAACTTGTGCAGGCCACCCTGGAGGTTATCAAGGCGTCAGGAATTACACAGCTTCACCTCGTCTTCCAGGGCCCCACTGGTCAGTGCTGGGCTAAAAAGGAAGGAGGGAGAGGATGGTGCGTGTGAAAGGCGAGGGAGGAGGGATGATGGGGAGCAGTAAGGGAGAGGTAGAAGGGACAAGAGAGACACACAGAGGTTAGGGTTATCTTGAGATGATTTCGGGGCTTTAGTGTCCCTGCGGCCCAGTCCTCGACCAGGCCTCCACCCCCCAGGAAGCAGCCCATGACAGCTGACTAACTCCCATGGGCATAGGGTGAAAGAAACTCTGCCCATTGTTTCTCGCCGGTGCTCAAGATCGAATCCGGGACCACAGGATCACGTGTCCAATGTGCTGTCTGCTCGGCCGACCGGCTTCCAGGTTGACAGGGTAGCGTAAGGTTGACTAAGCTATCTTAGATAAGGTAAAGTTATAAGTTTAGGCAGTGTCATATTTACTTTAAATAGAGATGCAATTTTGTCACTTCACATGAAACTGAAATTCACTGGATAGGAGAAGAGTTAGGGGTGACATGACAGAGGTTTACAAGTGGATGAATGGATATAACAAAGGGGATATTAACATGGTATTAAAAGTACCTACACAAGACAGAACACGAAACAATGGGTATAAATTGGATAAGTTTATATTTAGGAATACTTGAGGTAAATACTGATTTGGTAACAGGGTTGTTGATTTGTAGAACCAATTACAGCGTATCGTGGTGGAGGTGGGTTCCCTCGATTGTTTCAAGCATGGGTTGGAAATGTATATGAGTGGGATTGGGTGGTTATAAATAGGAGCTGCCTTGTATGGGCCAATAGGCCTTCTGCAGTTACCTTTGTTCTTATGTTCTTATGAAACACCATTCAATAGTCACGATTTTCTTCATGTTTCTAAGGCAGTTTTTGATGTTTAGTTAAGAGTTGACAATATATGTTATATTAAGTTATTCTGAGTATAAATAACACAGGGTCCAATGGATTAATACATATATGTCTCTGGGGCAAGTTGCATCCTCTGCCATGGTGAGTTGCATTCTCTGCCATAGCAAGTTGCATCCTCTGCCAAGAACATAAGAATAAAGGTAACTGCAGAAGGCCTACTTGCCCATACGAGGCAGCTCATATTGGCCAATCCTGGTGACCATGCTGTCTTGGTCCTCTGCTCACCAGTAATCCCACGTCGGTGACCCTGCTGTCTTGGTCCTATCCTCACCAGTAATCCCACGTCGGTGACCCTGCTGTCTTGGTCCTATCCTCACCAGTAATCCCACGTCGGTGACCCTGCTGTCTTGGTCCTATCCTCACCAGTAATCCACGTCGGTGACCCTGCTGTCTTGGTCCTATCCTCACCAGTAATCTCACGTCGGTGACCCTGCTGTCTTGGTCCTATCCTCACCAGTAATCTCACGTCGGTGACCCTGCTGTCTTGGTCCTATCCTCACCAGTAATCTCACGTCGGTGACCCTGCTGTCTTGGTCCTATCCTCACCAGTAATCCCACGTCGGTGACCATGGTCTGGGGAATTTTGCAGCAGCTAGATTCATTAAATGTAATTGATGATATCGAGTGGACTGTATTACGAAAATTGGACTGTATTAAGATTTCTTAACTTCTGTTGGGTATTAACCTTTACATATATCTTGGGAGGTTATTCAGTTGTAGCCTATCTATCAATAATTCTCGATTGATAGGAAAATTGTAATAATGGTTAGTTAACTAAACTACTGGTATTAATTTAAATACTCAATTGCCTTATCTGTCTAGAAGGTTTAAACATGAGTACAAAGGACATCGGGTAATCAGTCAGGTATGAATCTCGTAGCCTGTGGCGGCTGTCCCACATGTAGCAGCAAGTTGAGGTCGTCTGGGTCCCTGATTATCACCACAGTTCTGACGAAAAATTACACCGTAACTACTGCAAATAGTTAATTAATTGATTATGAGAGGTTCACCAAGGTTTATTTGGATCGCCTTTTCCATAACTGGTCGTCTATCTCTTATACTATTAAAAAGGCCAATTAATATGAATAGACTAGATATTGGACAAACTGGATACAAGGTATTCTCTTAATTGGAGGTCGCAGCAGCTGTTGAACGATGTATCGGCACAGATGTCTAGATATAAGCAAGGCTGCTGAGTTTGGTTTCTCACGATACCCATTCTAGATAAACAGTGGCGTCTCTTCCTCCCCTTGTGTCTAGTCACATTACTAGTCATGCCACTAATTTCTGCCCATTTATTAACGAGGACAAGGAGGCGTTAATTTATGCATTATTTTATCAATTCCCATCACAGAAAACAGTTTTTTACTGTTGACAATGCTGGACAGGAAGTTTCCATGAAAGTAAATACTGTTTAATGTACATAAAGTTTATGGCGTGACTATTTCATCTCCAATTGACTCAACTAATCACGTCGGGTATATTTCGCGTCAGGGAGAAAGTTACTTAGTTTTATCTAAGCTTTAATTGAATCCAGTCTAATATTGGACAATCTGGACCTTTAAACTATAATTAGTTTACACTTCATACATTAAACACTTGTAAAGTATAAAAAGACGTTTATACTTTAAAAGACTTTTAAAGTATAATTAAATTGTAGATTGGAAGAATGAAGAATTTGGGAGGAATAATAGTCACGTCGCCTATGTTGGCTAACACAATACTCCTTCATGCTTTCCAAGGAGCTTCTAGCCCTTTCCTCACTTTAAAAGTAATAGATAGTATGGTTAATTTTCTGACATAATGAATTTAGCTAATATCAGGGGGTTAGTAATTGAGGGGTGGGAAATTTGTGATATTATTCCGGGGAAGAGAAACTCTGATATCTCCAGAGTACTGACGTACACTGATACTCCCCCTCAAAATTATAAACTTAAGGCTGGATTAGTAATAATCGTACGTCTGTTTGTACAGTACAGATGTCCTGTATTAGAGTGGCAGGTGTTGGAAACCTAAGTTATGTCAATGTCCTGCTAACTCGGATATTTCTGTTTTATTAAATTCCAACCTAAGTAAATTATATTTGATTCAGAGGATTAAACATTCACTCACTAAATCAAAGTTGATTCAGATTCGCAGTGGCATCAGTGACCTTGGTCGCTGTGACTTGTAGTTGGTTAGACTACTGTTCATTGATTTGCTACATGAGTTTAACTTCAACTTAAAGTTATGAAATCTCTAGATTTATTCAAGGTATCAAGGGAGGTATTGTTTGAGTTTGATTTTGCACTGTTGTGCAGTAGTCCATTCCGGAGGAGTATTTACTTCTAATGTTCCTTTCTGGAGTGTCAGGTATATTTGTATTTTGAGTGACCTCATGTCCTGCTAATTCCAGAGGAACCAAATTTTCTAGGGTTTTAGGAGTGGATGTGCTTCGACACTTTATCCTCACTGTTCTTAAAACTCCCTGGTGGTCCAGATGCACAGAGACGATTTTGCTTGTAGACTACTCTGATCGTGGTCCGTCACTGTTCACCAGGACAATATCACCTGGGTTTAAGTTAATTTTATTGCATGAGCTGCCTGCTCCATAGTGATACTCTCTCAGAGCAGTTAGATACTCTCGAGTTCGCATGTCATTCCACCACCCTATCACCCTTGAGAGGCGTTTGTAACTCTGGACCAATTCAGCCCCTCCGACATATGAAGAATCTTATGGGGTCCTCGTCCGTTAGGGTTATTAGAGGACTAAGAAGTCATCTATAAATCAAATGGGAGGGACTCAGTGGTTCTCGCTGTGAGTATCGTGAGAGTGGTAGGGCAGTGGTCGGTTGTTGACTCGAACTTCTATTTCCATGCTAACGGTTTGGAGTTCCTATAGGTTAATTGTTTGGCTGTGTAGGGCTTTCCTTAAACAACGCTTCACCGTACCAATCTTTCGTTCATAGAACTCACCGTGCCATGGTGCTCTGGGAGGTACAAACTTCCAGTGGGACTGTCTTTGCTTTAAGACTGCATGTTTCCCTGGGTGGCTCCATATTTCTCGCAGAAATGCCTTCCCTGCCACGAAGTTGGACTCATTGTCGGAAATCATCAACTTGAGGCAGGATCTATGGGCTGCAAACCTGCCGAATGCTTGTAGGAATGATTCTGTGCTCATGTTCTAGGTGAACACCCTACGTGGGTACAGGTGAAGAGGCAAATGTATGCTTTCACTGGAACTTTATCTGTAGTGCCTGTAAGTACTTAAATAATTGTGATAGCGGGGGTTGAGCTTTGGCTCTTTGGTCCAGCCTCTCAACTGTCAATCAACTGGTGTACAGATTCCTGAGCCTACTGGGCTCTATCATACCTACATTTGAAACTGTGTATGGAGTCAGCCTCACCACATCATTGCCTAAAGCATTCCATTCATTAACTACTCTGACACTGAAAAAGTTCTTTCTAACTTCTCTGTGGGTCATCTGGGTACTAAGTTTCCACTATGTCCCCTTGTTCGTGTTCCTCCCATGCTGAAGAGTTTGTCTTTGTCCCCCTATCAATTCCCTGAGAATTTGTAGGTAGTTATCATGTCTCCCCTTACTCTCTGTTTTCCAGGGATGTGAGGTTCAGCTCCTTTAGCCTTTCCTCGTAGCTCAATCCTCTCAGTCCGGGACGAGCTCGTGGCATACCGTTGAATTCTCTAGCTTGTCTTGTGTTTAACTAGGTATAGACTCCAGGCTGGAGCTGCATACTCCAGGATTGGTCTTACATAAGTGGTATACAGGGTTCTGGAAGATTCCTTACACAAGTTTCTAAAGACAGTTCTTATGTTGGCCAGTCTAGCATTTGCCGCTGATGATATTCTTTTGATGTGGGCCTCTGGGGAGGCACAGGAGCGCTTTCACTGGGAAGGTGAGCGCTCCTGTGTAATCTACCCTGGTGGTCTTAAATGGACGAAGGGACAACTCGTTCTCTAGGGAGTGGTGTAGGTCCTGGGTAAGTACACACCCGGGCATCATACCTCCAGCAGATCACACAGTACCTTATGATAAATTTACAGTCTGGCAACCTTGAGGAAGCCAGAACTGTTGTCTTAAATCCCTGAGAGTGTCCAATACTCCACCATGCAAAGTGACGTGTTTGTGAATAGCTAACACAATTAACTGGCTGATGATGTGGTGATCGGGAGGAAGCATGGGATTCTTCACATCTTGATCTACGTCTGCGTGTTGTAGACGTCCCCCACTTCTCAAGATATTATATTTGTCTGGGTCTAACCATGCAGAGACCCAGATCATTCACCAAATTGTCTGAGAGGTTTTCATAATCTCTCCCATAAGTTTCAGTCTGGGACTCGCTTGAACCAGTACTTGAATGGTCTTGGAAACTGGTATTTGATCCCTATCTTGTTGAGGAAATCATATACCACGTGAGTTACTCCTAGTAATTTGATTAACTCAGAGTATTGAGTAGGATGAATTACCAGAATCAGAGATTGTTCTTTTGTCTCAGTGGGATCAGTGACATTGCTTACTATGACTGGTGGCTTTTGTTTAGGCCACTGGTCACTGATTAGCCACTGGGGACCATTGAACCACATCTGGACTCTCAAGATGTGACGTTAATTGCCTTATCGTCAGCCCCCTGGGTAGATAGTCAGCTGGATTTTCCATAGTGGGGACATATCTTAATTTGGACCCTACTGACAATTTTCGATTCTCCCTAACTCGATTGCTCATGGAGGGAGTTTTGTTATTATTATTCCTTACCCATTGTAAGACTGCTCATTATCTGACCATATCACTATTTCAGTAAAGTGGAGATTATTTCATGTTTTGGTCAGGTAATGAGCCAATCGAACTCCTACCAGTAGGGCTGTTAATTCTAATTGTGGCAATGACCGTTCTTTAACAGTGCCACCCTAGCTTTAGATGTGAGCAGTGTCATCTGCTCATTGTAACTAAATAGGCCACAATGCCATACGCCTTTCCTGAGGCATCACAGAACATATGCAGCTTGACAGGATGATCAGGGCTTACAGTATTATGGGGAAATGTAAGGTTGCTTAGGACACTGGCCAACCTTACATTTTTTTGTAAGGTTGCCATTTTTCTTGCAAGTCATTTGGGAGTTTTCCCTTAATTAATATGGTACTCACCAGTCCTAAAGGTTCAAATCGTTTGCTGACTTGCGATAACAGCTTCCCCATAGTTAAATGAGTGGTGTTTATTTCCGATGATTGAATGTTTAATTCATCAGAAGGTGTGTCCCATTTCAAACCAAGTACCTTCAACTTCTGAGGCACTTTGTATTCAGGAAATTCAACTTCAATTATTTTATTTAACAGGGGATTATTGGAAACCCATAATTGGGGAGGCATATTTGCTCCTAACAACTCATGATTAGCCCCTTGATATATCTCTATTAGTTTTGTTTCATCATTGGTGGTCCCCCTGGAAAATATCTACATACAGATTATTACTAATCTCAGTCATGTATGGGCTAGGGGTCTTGTTCAAATGCGTATCTAAGGTTGCTTGAAACAGAAATGGTGAAGAATTAGCACCAAACAAAACTGAAGAAAATTTATATGTGATTATTTCACTGTGATAATCACTGGGATCCCTAATTCCAAGGAACTTTGAGTAATTTGAGTCATCTTCTTGGAGACCTACCCTTAGGAAAGCTTTACTTATGTTAACTGTGTAGGCATAGATCCCCATACTAAACCTTAACATCACATTATAGAGAATTTGAGTCAGGCTTGGACCTGTTTGAAGGCAGACATTTAATGAGACACTATTTGTTTCGCTTTAGCACTACAGTTAAATACAATCTTTATAGGTGTGGTAACTGAATCCTTTAATATGGCATGATGTGGTAAATAGTGTCCCTCCTTAGGGTTATCATTCTTCACAATTTCAATAAATTTATTGTCAAGTTGTTTTTGAATTAATTCATGGTGCAATTTTAATTTATCAGGTATTCTATTTAAGTGTAATACCTGTTATTTAATTGACTTAGTGCCATGAAATGGTTTACAGGAAGCTGCTGATGGTCCAGCTTCCATGGTAATTTGACCCAGTACTGATTTTCATTATAGATAACTGAATCTAGATACTGTTTGTAGGACTAGGAATCATCTGGACTGGGTTGTTCAGGGACAATGCCTAAGGTGGCTAGATCCCATAATTTGTATATGGGGCTCATCCTCGGACATGTCTCTGAACTTTAGTGATGACTGCTCTGAGCCTAGTCATGCAACCATCACTGAATTGACTTGCCTGCTGTCTACCGGTGTGGGCTGCCTTTGACCCAGTATGGAGTGAGTGAGAAATTTGCCTCTTGCGGCCAGTAACAGGTTCATTGCCTGTTGTTTAGTGCAACCAGTGATGAATTTATAATAATAGTCTGCACCTTCAAGTATACCGATATCTGTGTGGTGATCAGATGTGATCTTATTTTCAGCCAACTTAACTTCCTTACTCTGAAGGAGTTTGGCTGTTCTCCCTAGACCATGAACATATAGGTTAGATGGAATTTTATTCAACACGATAGTCTGTACTGGTCGGGTATAGCCTCCAAGGCATACTAGTGATCATACGACTTTATATTCTTGGGGCCATGTGTTTGTTAGGAACCCTGAGATGTTCAATTTTACTTTACATAAGGGTTTGAGCCTTAAGGCATCTGTCACTTTCTGAGAGACAAACGTCTTCTGTGACCCTTGATCAAATAGACCAGAAGTAATGATCTTGGACCTTTTATTTGTTAGATGCAATTGAGTAGTGGGTAAAGTTGCATTATTATCAGGACTTGTAGTGCGTGCATTTTTCCCTCTCGTACTTTGCAGTACTGCACTGTGGTAGACGTTACTTCTTCCATCTGGGGTTTGGGTGACCTAGGTTAGTGTCCCCACACAGTACCTTATGGTGTCGACCCTTATGGCACCTGTTGCATATGCGTAGTTGTGTTGCACAGGTACTGGGTTCCTGTGGTTTTTAAGCATCTGGTGCATTTGTATAACTTCCTAAGGTGCTTTATTCTAGAAGCACGATCAGGGTAAGTTTGGTGTCAATAAAATAAATGTTCTCCTAGGCAGAACAAACAGTCTCTCCATCCCGTAGAAGTTTTAGGAGTAGCGGCCTTAGGTGTCACAGTGACTTCAGGTTTGGAGGGATTTACTGTGTATGTACTGTCACGGGGGTGTGAGCCGGGGCTCTGCTAGCACTCGGCTGCTAGGGGCTCGAAAGGCCGAATACTCAGCCCCTCCAACTCCCGGGATTCACCGGAGTCTCCTTGGTCCCACAGGAGAGGACCAGCAATGCCCACCTCCGCAGGTCTTTGCTTCCACCACTGATGGGGTGCCACTGACTCACCCTGGAAGCCCTTCAGTCAACCACAGGGAAACTGCTATCAGCAATTCCGGCCTAGACCCGTGGAGGAGTGAAGGAAGACTCGGGCTTACCTTATAACAATAACCTCCCTGAGTCTTGTCTGCCGGACAAAGAGGTTGCAGGAACTCCCTTCCCGCCTGTCTTCTATATCCTCTTCTCAACAAGGTCGCCAGCTGGGTTATTATATCTGCACCCCAGCAATGCAGTTCAGTGGGTGTATAGTTCAGTTCAGTATATCGTTTGTTTGTTGCCAGAGTGTTGCCGCTCCCAAGATCTACTATCGGACTGTCAGCCCAGGGTACACTCCCTTGAAGGTCCGTGGTGCTTTACCTCTCTCTAGCCACCACGTTACTAGTTGCCACCTTTCAGGCACTAATACTGATCGGATTGCTAAGGGTACCTTTCATATACGTCTGTGCTGTTTTACCACTCTCCAGGCAATAAGAACTAAGTGGTACTATGATAACATTCGTGTATGCTCATATAGAAAGATAATAATGATGGAGGCGCACTTAAACACAATAATAAAATGTGTGAATTTACTGATAAGAATTACATGATCACACATATGACTACAAGTAATACGAGAAAATGATAAAATAATGATAATGAATCTGGAGGTCGTCAGCAACTCTTCTGTCGCGTCCTCGAGGCTCCTTCAACTGGGCAGAAAGACAGGAGTCACACACTCTCACAGGAGGGCCTCTTCACCACGTCGGCTCCTCTTCTTCACTGTCCTGCCGTTCACACACACTGTCCTCTCTGACAGTCCTGGACATAAGCTGCCCTGCAGCCTATCCTACTACTAAATTATTAATGTCCTAATTCCACATATATAAGTGAATATAATGGCCTATCTAGCCTACTCATACAAAGGGGGTAATGGGAGGGAAAATGATCTACCTTAACAATCCTTGGCTCACGACGCCTGTCCCTCGATGCTATGAGGGTCCTATGCTTCCTGAGTCGATTCTCGGCGATCCAGGAACGTTCCCACAGGTCCTCAAGTGTCATGAAGCCTTCGCGTCTTCGCCGTTCCAATCCCTGGGATTCAGCTATCCCAATCCTGGTCCATCAATGGGCGCTGAGCTGATCGCTATATTCACACACACGTTCCTCCCACAAGGCGCTGCTCCTCGTCCTAGAAACGGTGTCGTCCCTCCAACACCCTCAGTGGATGCGACACAGTCACAGCTATGCCTGACCGCCACACCTTTCAGACCCTCAACGTCACGCGTCGCCGCCCAGCGTCGTCGCCGACAATTCTCCAAGTTTGGCACTTCTCTGCCCACTCAACTTGGTTCCTTTTTGCTTCCCGAAGCCCGGGGCCTCCTATATATAAGGTGGGCTGCGATGGCTAGCTCTAATCCACTGAGAAAGGCCTGTAAAGCCTCCAATTCTTGAGAGCTGAACGAGATGCGTCCTAACGCTCCCACTGTCAGTCCAACTCTGACGTTGGCGCCGCCCGGGGTACTCGGTGACGTCACGGCGGGCTCTGATTGGTCGCCTGTGACCCGAGCCACCCAATCCGCACACAGCTTGGCGTCCATTCTAAAACGTCATATCTACAGTAGGGGATACTCTTTCATTTATATTCTGGGCACCAATTTCCCCTTACTTACAACTTATAATGTAAGTTTCTCCTTTAGCTGGCGGCGGATCTGGTCGCCACATATACCAACAGACTTCCCTGTACTTCGGAGAAACAGTAGGGAGGGTCGATATGACTCTTACAGCAGGCAAAGGATAAAGAGATAGGAGAGGGCACTCTAACAGTACCTACACTGCCATTCTTCCACCTTGGGGTGGAATTGGATGCTTTAAATTTATTTTTAACTGAAGTACTTGTTGTACTCTGTGATTTATGGTGATGTGTGTTAATTGATGGTTTGGACGTAGTCTTACCTTCATTATTTGCTCATTGTCTCTCTACAGCAGAGTGCAAACCTTCATTGATCTCTGTTACAGTCAGAGATGTTTTGTTATGTGGTTATCTTGTTATCTTGAGATGATTTCGGGGCCTTTTAGTGTCCCCGCGGCCCAGTCCTAGACCAGGCCTCCACCCCCAGGAAGCAGCCCGTGACAGCTGACTAACACCCAGGTACCTATTTTACTGCTAGGTAACAGGGACATAGGGTGAAAGAAACTGCCCAATGTTTCGCGCCGGCGCCTGGGATCGAACCCAGGACCACAGGATCACAAGTCCAGCGTGCTGTCCGCTCGGCCGTCCGGCTCTCTGTGTTGTGAGGTACACAACTTGCCCAGTGTTTCACTGGGCAACTTGCATCTTACAATAACCTTGGTTAACCACTCAGCACCATTTAGGATAAATTAAGGCTAGGTGCTTTAAGTAAGGACTCAAGCTCTAATCTAAAAGTCTGGAGTGAGTGAGAAGAACCATCTGTAGATGGTAAGTCCAAAAATGTTTGGACTAAGTTCATAACAGCACTCTCTGTGTCAGCATAGTTACTCTTAAGAAGCTGAACTGCGAGATCTTAGATATCACTTGTTAAGGTTAAAGGAGAGATTACTTTTTAAGCTTCTCCCTTTAGTTGACCTTGTAGTAATTTGTTCCACAAGTCATCCTAACTTTCATCCTCTGTTTCAGAGAATGTGGGTAAACTGATTGAAGGCAGTTTAATTTCTGGTTGAGTAATATTAGATGCTGTGGTTATCTTATTGTGTGCAATTAATTTGATGAAAGGTTTGTAACCTTGTCTGTATGTCTTCTTTGTACTGTTCTAGATCAATCATAACATAGTCTAATTCGACATCTGTTAATTGAGTTTTGGAACTTCGGGCTGTAACACGGGGGGGGGGGTGTATTTGTTCTCTCTATCCCCTCTCTGTGCCCGTATTCTAATTTAACTCTCTAAACCAAGGGACCCCAAACTTTCACTTGAGCCGACCCCCCGCCACGTGGTCTTAAGACGATTGACCGACTTAAGATTCTACAACCTTATGACATGGAAACCGACTTCTAGCAAAACTCTAGAATCGCCTTGCGCTGCCACCACCAGACCAGTAACACTGAGCAATGATCGAGGTCTGGATCGATCATGCTAATCAATAAACTTTGGGGGCTTGATCCCCACTAGTAATGTATGAATTGGATTTCCGTAAGTGTGGTTTTAATTAAAAAATCAAAGGGATAATGAATTCTGATTCTATGTTAGAGTCGGCCCAATTCAACTAGGCCATGCTACCCATGTGGTCCCGGACAATGCAAGTAAATTACACAAAATGGAAATTAATAAAACATCAAATTTCTAACTAAATGGTTTATTCAAAACTAAACAAAATCTAAAAATCAAAACACTCCCTGGCTTAACACTTCCTACATGACTCGGCAATGAGTTGACCTATTCCCTATAACAACACTCTTAGCAACTCTACCTTATAGGCGACCAGCGGTGGACTGCTGGTCTGGGGAGAGGTGGAGTGGACACCTTCCCTTGGTCGCTCTGGATACTACACTGTCTCCTCTCTGATGCTCCTCTACCCAGAAGCCCGAGCAGAGTATTCTTCCACCTAGTTTTCTAAGTTACTAGTAAGGCTTAAGTTTAACAATTACCTCTGTTGTACTGAACGACCCAGATTGGTTGAATTCTTTTAACTGAAGTTAACTACACAAACATCTAGGGAAGAGCTATTTCTGTTTGCAAAATGGCGAGTTGACCATTGAGAAAATACAAAAAATATGGAGCTTTGGTGACCCTTGTGACCTCAGGTTATTTTGAGGTTATCTTGAGATGATTTCGGGGCTTGTTTAGTGTCCCCACAGCCAGGTCCTCGACCAGGCCTCCACACCCAGGAAGCAGCTCATGACAGCTGACTAACACCCAGGTACCTATTTTACTGCTAGTAAAATAGGTACCTGAGCACAGGGTTAAAGAAACTCGGCCCATTGTTTCTTGCCGGCGCCTGGGATCAAACCCAGGACCACAGGATCACAAGTCCCGTTTGCTGTCCGCTTGGCCGACCAGCTCCCCTCAGCCGGTCTCAGGTCAGTCAAATTCTTCCACGCCCAAGTCTAGTCCCGCTAGTGACGTCACTGATGGTGACTCAACTCATTATCCTGACAATCAGGATACTCTTAATACTATAAGCAGGGATATTATACAATTTGGATGAAGACTAAATTCTCTGAATTACTGACTAATGTGGGATAATTCCCTATACGAAATTGTGAACAAAGGCGGCAGTTATTTTCACCGCCCATCCCCCCAGGGGATGCTCCCGGGTCACCACACGTGGGTCCAGCTTCCCATTTTCCCATGCATAGATAAAAACATTCTGGATCATTCCTACAACAGCTAGTTTGTTACAACCCCCCGCACAAGCAACTTAGTTAACCTTGTTAATTTGTTCAAAATAACGAGGTTTAGTATCCAAACCCTCAATAAACTCATGCCACAAACAAAAGCTAACCTAACTAAGAAAATGTGACAATCAACAGATTGTCCAACAACATCATATTAAACATGTTCAAATACGTCAATGTCTCGGCTGTCAACTGACAGCAATCCTCCAACATCAGGAAATATACATCCTACACTTACTGACATAGCTAAATAACATGTCCTTACTCTAACAGCAAAGACTAGCTATTAAAATCTCTTGGCTCTTCACTAGCCAACCTCATGTGTCCTCTAGAGCCGGACACACCATGCTCCACATGAAACATAAAAAATTATAACTACAGATTGAACTTTCAGTCATCCGGGAGCGTACCACTGAACTCTACTAAGTTCACATCCGTGTACTATCCACTCCCCGATCAATGTCAACCTTGACATTCTAAGGAACACACCTAATTTTTATTACATGTATCTAAAGTATATAAAAAAATTCCTACTATACTATATCACAGGTTTCAGCATACTGTACAGCTAAGTGTTCGCACTCACTGTAAGTGTCAATGTTTACATTGGTCCTCTTCTCCTTTGTTCAAACATTCTGAAAAAAATAGCACACAATATTTTCCATAACCGTTTGTACTAGGCTTAGACAATTACACAGGGGCTTCGATTTTAATTACTGACCAATTTATAGAGTAGAATTTCCATATCATTATACTAGAATAATTATTTTAAATCTGTTTTCCAACATTTAAACAAAAGTGTCCAGATATTCTTTATACAGATGTTCAGAGCCAACTTTATCTTTTGTACCAATTGTTCATATTGAGTAATCGAAAAAAAAATCGATGCTGATGAATGCTGAATGTAGTCGCTGACGGTGATGTTGTCGATCTTGCTTCTCCCATGCGTAGACATCGATACCTGGTCCTCTTGTACTCCCATCCGGTACTCTTGAATGACGACAGAGTGTAGTAGAGCGGAGTGCCAAGTGACAGCTGTAGAATACTGTTACTTCGGCCATTGATCTTGCTCCCGACAGTCTACACGCCTTCATATCAATCACAGTTCACACGGCAGTCTTGATGTTAAACTTGACGGCGCAGATGACCACAGCAGAGCAGGACTGGATGTACCAACGGTGTCTCGTAACAGGAGTGGTGTCAGAGGGTCGTAGAGGCGGGTTGCTTGTTTGCAGAACAGGTGAATCTCGTCTTCCATCATTGCTCACGTCATCTCAGGCGTTTCTTGATGTCACCAGGTTACTAGGCCGTAAACACCAACTGTGTATACCCTCGTACCGCTGACTTTAGGCCAAAGAAGACAATTTTGCGACCTTCTATGGCGAGTCCTGGAACTCTGTAGGGAGACCGGCCTTTCACCTGTGACCGCCTTAGTTCCGCGTTCCTGTTGCTTCAGATGACGTAATCATTAATCTTCCGGCGAAACTCTTGAGTACTGCTACTTGCTTTCCATTTCTTGACCTCTCCTCCAACACTGCTGGAATGGCTGCAGTCTTGATGACGCAGCAGGTGGGTAGTGGTGATCTCGAGACAGCTAACCCGGCGTTATATGGCACCTCCGGTGACTGCTATATGTGGACAGCTCGCTGGCCTGACAACCTCGTTAGAGACGTGAGGCGTCGGCCGGGTGACTCTTGGATAGTCACTCATCCCCAAAGTAACTGATGTATGGGTTACTGGGTCTGGTGGGGGAGGGCTTTGTGTAACGTGCCTCCCCCTCGGTCTTTACAGACAAGGGTTCACGTGTGGCTGGAACAACTGGGTCGGTGTACCAATCAGACCTTGGAACAGGCAGACACAACACAGTGGAAGTATAGATATACTCTGGGCTTGGTGGAGGTGGAACCCCAGAGCACGTTAAAATCTGCTACCCGAGTTAAGTATAGTAATAGTTCATCTTCTTGCCTCTACAGGAAAATCTAATGAATACTAAAGTATACTAACCAAGGAAGTTACTTTACTGTTACTGTACAGCGCGAGATCTCGTCACCATAGGGTGGCAAGACTACACCTGACTACTGATGAGCAATGACAGAGGGTCATCCTCATCCCCTGACTCGTCGGTGAAGCCATGAGTCAGCACTGCTGAGTCAGGAACTAGACCTGCTGAAGGCAGTTCTAATTTCTCTCTAGCATGATATTGTTTCAATTTATTTACATGAATTGTCCTTTCCACCTGGTCCTCGAATACTCCTTTTATAACAAGATTCACCGGCCCCGCCCTTTTAACTACTCTATATGGTCCTCGCCACCTCGGAGCAAGTTCCCTGCTCTGATTGGCGGGCGCAGCCTCATTAACTCTCAATACAAGGCTTCCTTCCTTCAACTCAAGAGGGCGCACTTTCTTGTCATAAAAATGAGCATGAGGGGAAATTGCATGAATTACCAGTAAACAAATGAAGGGGTTGGGTGTTAATTGATTGGTGGATGGCAGTATTCAAGGCTAATTGAACATAGGGTAGTTGTTCATCCCAAGAGTTCGCATCATGTTCAGCAAGGATTGCAAGCATATCCTTGACTGAACGATTAGTTCGTTCCGTCATTCTGTTTGCTTGTGGATGGTAGGCTATTGTAAAAGCCGAAGTTGTCTCTAAAATCTTACAAACTTCCCTCAATATATTCCTATTGAATTCTTGACCCCGATCAGAGACTAAAACTTTAGGAGGTCCGAATACAGTAACGAACCTACGCAAGAACGCATCTGCAACCGTACGAGAATCCTTCTGAGGTAATGCAACTAGTATAGTGTACCTAGACAAATGGTCAACTAGCACCAACACGTATCAATTCCCTGAATAACTGATGTAAATCAATCAAATCGACCCCCACACGATCTAGATGTTCACGAATTTCAGGAAATTCCTGAAGTGGGGCTCGTACCATAAGGGTACCTTTCCTCCTCTGGCCCCGGTTGCATGTCTTCAAATATTGGATACCCTCAGAAAGTAACCCTGGGAAATAAAATAGAGACTTTGCCTTTAAGTGGGTTTTAAAGAACCCGGATGCCCTGCAATTTTAGATGCATGTGCAAGCTTTAATGCTGATGACCGCAACGCGTCCGGAATAACCAGTTGAAATACTACCCCATCATTATGGCTATTAACGTAATACAGGACGCCCTGTTTCATCTCAAAATCATGAATAGGCAAATTCTTTTTCTTTTTTTTGGTATTTTCCTCCTTCTAAATACTCAATAATTTCTTGAGTGGGCCGAAAGTTCGTGAGACCAGCGTGACATTCGTGGGCATTTTGTTCGCTTCTTAAAGATGATCATCAACGCTCGATGGTCTGTGTAAATTACAAAGTGCCATTGAAATATGTAAGGTTCGAAATACCTAACTGATTCTACTACTGCCAGTGCCTCCCGATCCGTAGCTGAATAACGAACTTCAGGTCCTTTGACCTTTCTACTGAAATAGGCTACCGGATAGGGTAAATTATGCGCATCTCGCTGAATTAAGCACCCGCCAATAGCTATGCCGCTGGCGTCAGTGTGCACCTCCCACTCTTTCTCAAAATCAGGAATAGCCAATACCGGTGTCGTGATTAGTTGGTCCTTCAGTTTGCGATAGGCTTCGTCATGCTCAAATTTCCACACAAACTTCGCATTTTTCTTTGTCAGATCAGTCAGGGATGCTGAAATGCCAGCGAAACCTTCAATATGACGACGAAAATAACCCCCGAAAACCTACACAAGTCCTTTGCTGTCCTTGGAGTAGGCATGTCAGCAATGGCGCGGCAAGAATCTGGGTCAGGTCGGATACCGTCTGGGCACACCTGGAACCCAAGAAATTTGAATTTCTGGGCCGCCAGGGATCACTTCTGAACGTTTAGCTTGAACCCTGCCTGATCTAACAACGTCAAAGTTTCAGTTAAGTTCCGTATGTGTTCCTCAAACGTCCTGGAATATATCACAACATCATCCAGGTAAGCTAAAGAATGCCTGCCCAGGACCGGACTAAGAATGTAGTTTATGGCCCTCTGAAACGACGAAGGCGCTGTCTTTAAAGCAAACGGCATCCTACGGAATTGATAAGTGTGCCTACCATCCGAGAATGCTGTTTTATCCCTATCCTGTTCCGCCACCGGAATCGCCCAATACGTCGATTTCGCGTCAAGAGTTGAGAAATACTTAGCAGCACCAAATTTATGTTATCTCCTGTATTCGGGGCAACGGATACACATCACCCTTAGTTATTTCGTTCACCTTCCGGTAGTCAACACAGAAACGATGGCTACTGTCCGGTTTCCGAACTAGCACAACAGGAGAGAGCCACCGTTACGTACTAGGCTCTATCACGCCCTGCCTCAACATCTTCTGGCACTCCTCCCTGATAACGTTCTTTGCCTGTTCCGGCAACCTCCACTGTCTCGTGTACACAGGTAAATGATCAACAGTCGGAATGGTGTGCTCAATCTTATCAAGGAGACCAATCTGGTCATCCTCTGTCGCAAATAATTTAGAGATTTTCCGAAAAACTCCTCTTAGTGCCTTCCTATCCGCTTGTGTAACATGTTGCAAATCAAGCGCTGAAATTAATTTTTCTACCTCTTCTACATTCCGTGCAACATTTCTCGTCTTATACTGTACTTTGGATGGTGTTTTATCACCTGCCCTGAAACGAAAAGTCTGATGTGAAAGTTTGACAACTGGAATGAGTGCATCTTTATCGAGCACGACAGTTAATTGATGAGGAATTAATAAATTGTCACATCTCCCAGCCACCTGAAGGGTGGTACCTGGTTGTATGTGATGCCCAACGGCTACTTTAATAAATTTAACAGAATGTGGTGGGCAACTCTGGTTGGTCAATGCATGCAATGCGCATGATCTTTTAAATGTGTCTGGAAGAGACTTAAAAATCAATTTTGGATAGTGCGTATTATATTTTTGCTTCCTCGTAATTGAAGCTACAACCGGGGGATGGTCGATCATCACCACTGGGTAAGAAGTCTGTCCCAACTACAACCTGCAGTTCCTAGCCCCTTTTTGATCAGACAAGGAATAATGAAATCGCGACAGAAAATCAGTCCCCATTAAGATGCGACCAGGAAAATCAAGGTTCTCTACGATGGTACATGTGTGAGGTTGCAATTCCCCATCAATCTCAAAATTAACTATACCTTGACCCACGATCTAAATCTTTTCCCCATTGACTGCTGTTAACGTCTTTGCGCTATGTTTAAGACGTGCATACTTAAAATCACTGAAGGCTGACTTTTTAATTACAGTTGCCTGGCTTCCTGTGTCAACAAAAGCTGTCAATCTTACACCTTCCACTTTCACCTCAAGAGTAGGCCTACCATCACTAGGAGCCTTCTTTCATGCTTTCGTACTAGTGACTTTACAGTCCCTCTGTATATGTCCGCGCTTCCCACAGGAGTAACACCTCCGCGGGTCCCTGTTGGTACCCCGCATAGGGTGGCTCGAACGTGCAGCTGTGGGCTGCTTCCCGCCTGACGAACTCGCGCCGCAGTTATTCATCTTGTCCCCCTCGCCTTTACTTAACGCCTCTACGTATGGGAACGACTGAGCGCCCGATGTCTCTGTGCGCATCTGCCTGTCTAAGGCTGTGGCGGCCTGTTGGACTAGTTCTTTATAACTTAAAAACGCTCCCTCGGCAGCTAAAAATGGCCCCATAGCAGAAGGTAACGTTCTGCAGAACAATTGTTTGGCTAATCGCTCTGCCTGACTCGAATCTAACTCCAGTTCCGTAGTAAGATCGTCAACCCTATTCTTTAATAGCATCCCGAAATCTTTGATGGGGCTGCGGTCATCCTTCTTAAGTGAATGCAGGGAAATCTGAGCCTCATCTACTGACACCTTTTCCTTAAATCTGTCCCTAATCGCTTGGATAAACTGAGGCCAAGTCGTCAGGTGCCGAAACTCTGTCAATCTTGCCAGTGGACCGGCTACATGCACGCAAGCCCCCATAGCGAGAGTAATCTTCAATCTATCCTCTGGGAGAGCCTCCAGCATCGCACTAATCTGCCAAAGCCAGTCTTCTACTCGGCGGTTGAGTTCCACCTTATTAAGCGGCAACTCCGTACCTCTGAGTGTCGGCAGAGTCATCTTGGGAATCAGACTTATAATTCCCGGTTTGTGTGACGCGGGGCTACTGGCAATGGGTGGGCCCTGGGGTTGGGGTATGGATTGAGGTTGGGGTTGGGGTTGGGGTTGAGGTATACTGTGGGTGGCCATGGGTTGGGGTATGGATTGAGGTTGGGGTGGGGTTGACGTATGGTGTGGGTGGCCTCGGGTTGGGAAAAAGGTAGGGGTATGGCTTGGGTGGCCTGGGGTTGGGAAAAAGGTAGGGGTATGGCTTTGGTGGCCTGGGGTTGGGGTATGGATTGAGGTTGGGGTTGGTATAGAAATTGAGGATGGGGTTGGTATAGGAGATGGGGTTGGAGTTGTTGTAGTGATGGGTGAGGTGTACCTAGGTGTTGTGGTATTGTTGTTATGTGAGGTAGTTCCTGCTGTTGGTGTGGTTGTTCATGTTCCCGGTTGCTGGTCATGTTCCCTACTGAACGAAGTGGGGCGTCCTACCGTACTAACTGATGCCCCTGTCCAACTCCCTGTATCCCCTGTTGACATGGCGTCGATGTTGTACGTGGGGGAACCCAAGACGGCTCCCCCCCACTCTTGGGGCGAATCCTCGCTAGATTCCCCACTCATGTCTATAACCGTATGAGTACTGGAATGGGAAGATACCCTCGACTGTCCAGTCCTATGCAGAACCCGTGATCCCGTCGCCTCAGTCCCACTGACTCCACCTTGACATCAGCTAAGCTACCTGAGCGGTCCACCAGGTTCCCCGTGGTGTCGGAAGAAGTGCTGTCCTCTAAACTTTCACTCCCACTGGTCCCTACTGACTAGTCGCTGTCTGGGGTAAACATTCACTGTGATTTCCCGTGTGCCATGCCTCTTGTATTTACCTTTTAATTCACCCTCGACCCGGACTCTCACTACAACCGAGATCTAACACAAATAACCAAAAAATCACAGCTCTCTTCCAAAAGAGAAAACTAACTAAATTCCCAAAAATAGGAAATACAACGATTAATCGAGAGAATCGCTGAAGTTAATTCAATGAATGAGCATCTGCCCCGCACTCATGTCTGACTGTGAAATAACCCGCAGTTCTATTAATGAAAGCTAAGTCCTTTACGTTAAAAAGTTAAAGAATCTAATTTATATAAAACAATTTAAAATGATAAAGTAACTAACGCGAAGCACTCGTGATGGATTAATAAAAAATGTTTACTGTACTTGAACACTAGACGCACTTGAAGTAAACAGCGTGGCCACTGATGACTGATGGAGCGGGGCCAGCTGCGCTGAAAAACTAAGTCCCGTGCTTTTTCGCTTAAATGCTGAAAAATCACAATTTTTATTTTGAAGGAAAATAACTAGTTTTATGTTAATAAACCGCTCTAGTGATTAATATAGACACCCAGGACATATATTTGCTTGCCAAAATTGAATTTTCACCAAAAACTGCATTTTTACTCAATGAAGTTCTCTGCAATTTTTCTGCACCCGGAAAAAGTCTCTCACCCCAAATATCACAAAACTCCCTTAATTCGCAAAAATGGGTTTCTCGTTCACAGATATAAATAAGCTGTTATTTAATACTGACGCTGTATACATAACAATACTGACACCTCGGGCAGTTTCAACGCTCATTAATTCGAATTTTCTTCAAAATCCGAGGTTTTCACCTAAACTGGACTGACAAAAATACAACACGATTTTCTCGAAAAATAACTAAATTCGGGAAAAATGTAATTATCACTGTTTAATGCCTAAGAACCTAATTACATCCCTTGCGCGCACTAGAGGGTAATACTGGCCCTAGAATATCCACGAAACATGAAAATTCGAATTTTCGCCAAAAAGTCCGATTCTAGCCCAAGCTGGAATTAGAAATTTTCCACTTACATTTCTACGGATAAAAATTCTATGTCTAAAAACGCAATTCTACCGTCTTACTGGTACAAACTAGAAAAATATCACTCGCATCGACTGGGGAATCCTAATGACGCTCAGATTATATACGTGACCCA
Source organism: Procambarus virginalis (assembly GCA_020271785.1). Classification (NCBI taxonomy): domain Eukaryota; kingdom Metazoa; phylum Arthropoda; class Malacostraca; order Decapoda; family Cambaridae; genus Procambarus; species Procambarus virginalis. Next base: position 74,662 of record WNGS01002300.1, read on the forward strand.
CAAATATCAATTAATTACAGTTAACGACTTTCTGACGTTGACTTAGCCGAAAACTTATCCCAAAACACTTAAAAATATTTCCACGAGCTCTACCAAGCATTTACAACAAAAATCACTATCCCTTAACATAAACTCCTTCACTAACTATAGTGACCAACATATAGTCCTAAGTCCAGAGGATTAACTATGCTCTAGAAAACCACGCCTCTGACTTAGACTAATCCAATAGGGAATAGCAATAAGAAATGTACGAACTTAGCCTACTGTACAAGAAACTACTGAACACTTGTGAAATTTTTTTAACTGGGCATTGAATTTAAGGGAAAAATATGTTAATCTCAATAAAAACGCAATTAAAAGGAATTACTTTACATAAATTTAATTATACTTAATTCGAAGATACACTCCATTTAATCCTATAATCGCTCCTACCGGTTCGCCATACGGTGCCTAGCCTAGGGGTCTCGACCATGTAGATTCTAACAGAGCAACACGCAGCTTTCAGCAACAATTAAGACTAGAAACGACTCAACCTCCACTAAGTGTGCGATCACACCAGTCGTTGAATCGCTGCTAGGTAGTTTACTAGTCCGTCCCTTGGAGGCCACAACGCCCTTCACTGATTTACGTTTTCCCTAGCGTTTTGGGTCGTCTAACAACGCCCTTGGATCTATCTCCTGGCGTCCCACAGATAAATCCGCCCAGACAGAACACAAGGAACTGCTCTTGAGAGTATGGTGGCTCCCAACACCTCTGAATCAATTGCAGTGGGTCGAATAAGGTACCCAGTCCAATCAATTCGGAGCGGTCTCCTACTGAATAAATCTTAACAGCCTAACTTACTAACTAATCCTTAATCGTATCAGCCCACATGACCCCAAGGTTCACCAATCCCCACTCAACCGCACTGTTGTGAGGCGCACAGCTAATCCTGGCCCGCGGCCTGTGGCTGTCTGCCCTACCATTTACGCACATGTCCGAATGGCTAGACGCACAAGCCTTTCAACAATTTCAAACAAAATTGTTGAAACCATCACTGTGCACCATTGTAACATGGGGGGGGGGGATATTCGTCCTCTCTATCCCCTCTCTGTGCCCGTATTCTAATTTAACTCTCTAAACCAAGGGACCCCAAACTTTTACTTGAGCCGACCCCCACGCCACATGGTCTTAAGACATTTGACCGACTTAAGATTCTACAACCTTATGACGTGGAAACCGACTTCTAGCAAAACTCTAGAATCGCCTTGCGCTGCCACCACCAGACCAGTAACACTGAGCAATGATCGAGGTCTGGATTGATCATGCTAATCGATAAACTTTGGGGCTTGATCCCCACTAGTAATGTATGAATTGGATTTCCGTAAGTGTGGAATGAATTAAAAAATCAAATGGATAATGAATTCTGATTCGGTTTTAGAATCGGCCCAACTCAACTAGGCCACGCTACCCACGTGGTCCCGGACAATGCAAGTAAATTACACAAAATGGAAATTAATAAAAAAACTAATTTCTAACTAAATGGTTTATTCAAAACTAAATAAAATCTAAAAATCAAAACACTCCCTGGCTTAACACTTCCTACATGACTCGGCAATGAGTTGACCTATTCCCTATAACAACACTCTTAGCAACTCTACCTTATAGGCGACCAGCGGTGGACTGCTGGTCTGGGGAGAGGTGGAGTGGACACCTTCCCTTGGTCGCTCTGGATACTACACTGTCTCCTCTCTGATGCTCCTCTACCCAGAAGCCCGAGCAGAGTATTCTTCCGCCTAGTTTTCTAAGTTACAATCAAGGCTTAAGTTTAACAACTAACCTCTGTTGTACTGAACAACCCAGATTGGTTGAATTCTTTTAACTGAAGTTAATTACACAAGCATCTAGGGAAGAGCTATTTCCGTTTACAAAATGGCTATTTGACGTTTGAAAAAATACCAAAAATATGGAGCTTTGGTGACCCTTGTGACCTCAGGTCGGCCAAATTCTTCCGCGCCCAAGTCTAGTCCCGCTAGTGACGTCACTGATGGTGACTCAACTCATTATCCTGACAATCAGGATACTCTTAATACTATAAGCAGGGATATTATACAATTTGGATGAAGACTAATTTCTCTGAATTACTGACTAATGTGGGATAATTCACTATACGAAATTGTCAACAAAGGCGCAGTTATTTTCACCGCCCATCCCCCCAGGGGATGCTCCTGGGTCACTACACGTGGGTCCAGCTTCCCATTCTCCCATGCGTAGATAAAAATATTGTGGATAATTCCTACAACAGCTAGTTTGTTACAGGGCAATTACTTTTCTACTTGACCTTTGATTTGTTCAAACTTACTTGTAGCGGTTTGGAAATAACTTTCCCGATCAAAGTAATGGTCTGAAGATTGTTGAGATAGATCCTGACATTTGTTGATCTGTCAGGCCAAGTGACCTTTGAGACCGGTAAGGGCCCATTTAATTTTTTCTGATGTAGCCATGCTGGTTATTTATTTAAGCCTTAGAGGGCTTCTATTGCTATTACTTATATAGTTTGGGTACTCGAGTACGCAAGTACTGTTATTAATAGCCTAGTGTTTAAATTGTTGCTCTAAGGCTATGTTATCTTTTCTCCCGTAGAGGGTGGCATACAAAGTTAAATGATAAATATACAAGATTTGAGAGGTACACAACATCACTGCAGGATATTCCTCGGGTTATCCCTTTATTATCACTTTCGGATGGAGTATTGTTAACTTGTAACACTCAAAGATGAAATACAATAGAAATAATGTAAGCATGATAAATATATAGAAGACACAATTCATGTAGCTAATAATTCCCACGCTATTTCGGGTTTGCACAATAGATTAAATGTTTACTAGGATGTACTTTCCTTCGTACAACACTAGCTAGTTAGTAATCCCACCCTTGCTGGGTCAGAACAAATAAATGGATTAGGCTAGGATGAGCATTGTTTAGTTCAGTTCTTGCATAAAGTTGTCTTACCCACATCTAAGGGGTGCAATAATTTGTTTGTTTTTTGGTTTATATATGAGAAATGACCTTTTTGCCACAACCTCCTATGGTACTTGATAGTGGTAATTAATTTATTAGCCACATGTGCCATCGATTCACGTGAGAGGTGTATTCAATCTGGAGAAATATTCTCATGGAATGGTCGATCTTCCAACCATACACTTCTCCTGAGACGATAATTTATGTAATTAGCTGTGTGTTTATAAAACTGACAACTAACACCCCAACAATTATTTTCTGTTGGTGAGCGCAATTCTATTAGAGTAAACACCACAGCCGAGTTATTTGCATTGAAGGAGTTAATTATACTCTAGAAGTGATAAAATGTCTCAGATGAATTACAGGATGGGTGTGTCATTGCCACATAGGTAGATTATAGTTAAATGATGTGGGCCACTCTAATGCGCCATTAATATTAGAATGTTGTAGAAGTTGTGATTCCTGGTTGATACCTGGTTGATGGGGTTCTGGGAGTTCTTCTACTCCCCAAGCCCGGCCCGAGGCCAGGCTCGACTTGTGAGAGTTTGATCCACCAGGCTGTTGCTTGGAGCGGCCCGCAGAGCCACATACCCACCACAGCCCGGCTGATCCGGGACTTCTCTTAGGAAACAGTCCAGTTTTCTCTTGAAGATGTCCACGGTTGTTCCGGCAATATTTCTTATAGTCGCTGGGAGGACGTTGAACAACCGCGGACCTCTGATGTTTATACAGTGTTCTCTGATTGTGCCTATGGCACCTCTGCTCTTCACTGGTTCAATCTTGCATTTTCTTCCATATCGTTCACTCCAGTACGTTGTTATTTTACTGTGTAGATTTGGGACCTGGCCCTCTAGTATTTTCCACGTGTATATTATTTGGTATCTCTCTCGTCTCCTTTCTAGAGAGTACATTTGGAGAGCTTTGAGACGATCCCAATAATTTAGGTGTTTTATCTCGTCTATGCGTGCCGTATATGTTCTCTGTATTCCCTCTATTTCAGCAATCTCTCCTGCTCTGAAGGGGGAAGTGAGTACTGAGCAGTATTCGAGACGGGACAGCACAAGTGACTTGAAGAGTACAACCATTGTGATGGGATCCCTGGATTTGAAAGTTCTTGTAATCCATCCGATCATTTTTCTGGCTGATGCGATATTTGCTTGGTTATGCTCCCTAAACGTTAGTTCGTCGGACATCATTATTCCCAAATCCTTGACATGCTGTTTTTCTACTATGGGAAGATTTGATTGTGTTTTGTACCCTGTATTATGTTTCAGATCCTCATTTTTGCCGTACCTGAGTACCTGAAATTTATCACTGTTAAACATCATATTATTTTCTGCTGCCCAATCGAAAACTTTGTTGACATCTGTTTGTAGTTTTTCAATGTCTTCAGCAGAGGTAATTTTCATGCTGATTTTTGTGTCATCTGCGAAGGATGACACGAAGCTGTGACGTGTATTTTTGTCTATATCAGATATGAGAATAAGGAACAGTAGCGGTGCAAGGACTGTACCTTGAGGTATTCGTAGCTCCTGGTGACCTAAATATTTTTACCTCTACTTCAGGTATAGTGGAAAGTTCTGTCGGTAATTTTCTTGTGGCCCACGATTGCCACTCTAAACATTAGGCTTCGTATTGTCTGGCAGTTGAGTTGAGTATTACTTTTAATTGTTAACTGAGGTTAGCCAAGTTAGGCTAGGAAATTATTGCAAGCTACTTACTCTTATAGTTTATAATTTAGTTAACCCTTAAGCTGGTAAGGGGTCCTGAGGAGATTTACACCCCTGTGCGCAAGAAAAAAAAATTCTAAAAAATTATTTCATCTTCTAAAAATGTTAAATTGTGTTCCCTGATCACTGGAAAAAATAAAAAAAAATCGTAGGTGACATATTTTGGGGGCAATAGACCGAGGAAGTCTTGCAAAAAGTGGGCGTTGACAGAGCGGTCATCAGAGCCGGTCAGCGTCACCCACGCTGCCAGGTGGGAGTTGCCACAAAGATATTAACATAATTATTTCAATGACTCTGATTGATTTTTTCTTATTTTTTTGCAGTAATATTATTCAATAGTGTGCATTGTGATATATTTATATAATAAAAGTGGTGAATAATCGCTATACTCAAAAGTATAGTGTGCATATAAGTGATTCAATTATTATGTTCATAAAACAATTAACAAATAGTTTTGCTGTTATTACTCTCTATACACAGGTTATATATAATTATCTGCATGTTTTGTTCACCATAACGAACCACTAAGTTGGTATTGAGAATCGAATAGCAACGAGGAGTGACAGCCACACACCTGCCAGCCACTCGTTGCCACTCCCTCAGCAATGCCTCACTCGCTCACTTTCTCCTCCCACCATCCTGTTTTATATTTTACTAGCAGTACCCGCCACGCGTTGCTGTGGCTAAGCAATGCATGGGCATCGCTGAACCACAGCAACCAACCCTGTCCCCAGTCCTCCCCACCCTTTCTCCCTCACCCGTCTCCTCGGCATCCCAACCATTCCCCACTCCACCGTCCCCTCGTCCTCCCCACCATTCCCCACTCCAACAACCCCTCTTCCTACACAGCATGCTCCATTCCCCTGTCCCTTTGTCCTCCCCACCATTCTTTATTCCTCCCATCCCCCACGTCCTCACCATCCCAAACTCCCCCATCCCCTCGTCCTTTTCCCCACCATCCCAAAACTCTCCCATCCCCTCGTCCTTCCCCACCATTACCTCCTCCCTTGTCCCCTCGTCCTCCGCACCATCCCTCACTTCCGTCCCCTCATCATCCCCACCTTTCCCCACTCCTTCATCCGATGCCTTCCCAAATAGTTTGATGTTCACATCAGAAAATTGGGAACATCAAGTGATCTGATGCTCCCATCACTGAAATATAAGAAAAACATTTAAAAATTAATGAAAATATGAAAAAAAATATAAAATCAACTATTCTCACGAAGTGAACGGTCGGGTAACCAACGCAGTTCAAGCCCATCGCAATTCACACAAAATAATTAAATCAAAATGAAAATAAATCAAAATCTAGGAAAATTCAATTTATCAATGCAATAAGAATCATTGAAATAGAATTGTAACATACCTAGTACAGCATGTGTGTTGCTCTTACTTGCAACAGATGGCGGTGTTTTTCAAGAAAATCTTAGTGTTACCTGTCACAGGTGTGGCAACTATATTTATACTTACGAAATGAACGGTATGGTAAACATCACAGCTCAATAACAACACAATGTCACACAAAATAATTCACTAAAAAACTCAATAAATCGAAATCTGTGAAAATTAATTTTATCAATGCAATCGGAAACATTGAAATATAATTCGTGACATGTTTAGTATAGCGTGCATGTTGCCATTATGTGCAACAGATGGCGCTGTTTTTCAAAAACGCATGTTTTTACCTGTCACAGGGGTGGCATATATATAGTAGTTATATAAAAAGATGCGCCTATTCGAATGCATAGTTGTTTCAAAATTTCAAAGCAATTTTTGAAGAACTTTCGGAGATTACAGCGTGTGTTGCCCTTACATCCAACATATGGCACTGTTTTTCGGAAAAAGCATGTTTTTCCTGTCACAGGTGAGGCATGTATATAGTAGATATATCAAAAGACGCGCCTATTCGAATGCAACGTTTTGTCAAAATTTCAAAGCAATCGGTAAAGAGGTTTCGAAGATTTCTCCTCACATGAAAAAACATAAAAAACACAGTTTTTCAGAAAAAGCATGTTTTTTTTACCGTCACAGACGTGACATCTATATAGTATGTATATAAAAACCTGCTCGGATGCGAATGGAACGTTGTGTGAAAATTTCAAAGCAATCGGTGAAGTACTTTCGGAGATTAGCGATTTTGAACAAACGAACATTTCCATTTTTATTTATATAGATTCACAATATACAGGAGTTATATGTAAGTATCTACATGTTTTGTTCGACACAACTGTACAACTATGCTGATATAGTTAGTTCAGGCACTAAGAGTCGTCGCTACACACAGTCAGCTGGCGGCTGCCTCCCTCACTTATTCAAGGTCACTAAATTTCTCCCCCAACAATACCGTTTGTGGTGTTATTTCACAATATACAGACGTTATATATAAGTATCTACATGTTGTATGCGCCTAACTCTACATCTAAGCTTGTAGTGCCCAAAGAGCATAGTGGCCACCCTCTACACAGCCAGACACATCATGCAGATGATGTCACCTCTGTCACCCAAATGGCTCCTCCCAACATAATCCTTTTGTTGTTATTACACTAATACACACATTATATATAAGTATCTACATTTGTGTTCTCCATACAAAACCACTGAGCTGGTATGGCTAATGCAGACAATAACAGGTGGCCACACAGTCAGTAAACGATGCTATCTCCCTCCGTCCCTCAGCATCACTCCTCCCACAGCGCTATTTATAACAACAATCCTGCTATTATCACAATCCTGGTCATTTTTATCACAGTCAGGGGGTCATCTGTATTATTGTCATCGCTAAGTAATAAGAGTTATATTTATATATTTTGACATTTTTCGGCGATGCTGTATCACTCCTCCCACATATTGCCCACGATTTAAAAAAAAAATGACGTCTGTTTACAAGAGCCCTGAGGAAGCTAATGTGAACCCTGTTTAGCCCCAGGTCATTTGAATCGTGCCTGGCACCCTATGGCGTATATATACGCCATGCGCACTGTAGGACATGGTACTCATGGCATATATATACACCATGTGCAGTTTAAGGGTTAAATACACACTTGTTCTTTATTAGATAGTCCAACTTTGGTTATCTGGTTTGAAGGACCATAAACTATGTGGGGAATTTCCCAGGTGGGAGATTCAATAAATTTAATTGATAATTTATTTATTTATTTATATATATACAAGAAGGTACATTGGGGATTAAGAGAGACCATAGAGTTTAAGTTGAAATTACATTCTTGTAAAGCTACTAGCACACATAGCGTTTCGGGCAAATATAATATTGAGTGCACTGTATAAGGAAAATATGAACTGTATTAAAATCTTGACTTCTGAGTATTACCCTTCACACATATATTGGGAGGGAGGGGGGGTTATTCAGTTGTAACCTATCTATCGATAATTCTAGGTTGATATGAAATTTTTTGTAATGGTTAGTTAACTAAACTACTGGTATTAGTTTAAATACGCAATGACCTTATCTGTCTAGAAGGCTTCAAACATGAGTACAAAAGACATCGGGTAATCAGTCAGGTATGAATCTCGTAGCCTATGGCGGCTGTCCCACATGTAGCAGCAAGTTGAGGTCGTCTGGGTCCCTGATTATCACCACAGTTCTGACGAAAATTTACAGCGTAACTACTGCAAATATTACCTATTACATGTATATCAAGTTCAGAAGAATTAATTAATTGATTATGAGAGGCTCACCAAGGTTTTTTTGGATCGCCTTTTCCATAACTGGTCGTCTATCTCTTATACTATTAAAAGGCCAATTAATATGAATAGACTAGATATTGGACAAACTGGATACAAGATATTCTCTCAGTTGGTAGTCGCAGCCACTGTAGAACGCTGTAACGGCACAGGTGTATAGGTATAAGTGAGGCTACTAAGTTTGCTTCCTCATGATACTCATTCTAGAAAACGGTGGCGTCTCTTCCTGCCCTGTGTCTAGTCACGTTAATAGTCATGCCAATAATTTCTGCCCATCTACTAACAAGGACATGGAGGTGTTATTTTATGGATTATTTTATCAGTTCCCATCACAGAAAACAGTTTCTTACTGTTTATAATGCTGGACTGGAAGTCGGGTATATTTCGCCTCTGGGAGAAAGTTGCTTTGAAAGTTGCTGAAACCCGACACCTTTTACTAATATTAATACAATAGGCAGATAATATTGCTGCTGTTGTATACACAATTTAACCCATAGAAAATGTAGTACAGTGGAAATTTTCTTTAATAGATAACGAGATATCATTGCCACATAGCGCTATAAATTCCCCAGCTATTCTGTTGGATTCTTAATACTACTGTATTCTTAAATACAGTAGTATTTGAACTTCTAAAATCATAAAACATCTTATTTGAATTAACTTAATTATCAGTACCAAATTAGAGTAAATGTGACCTTTCTAATAATTATTGACATCTGACAAAGAGCCAAACGTCATTAGTGAGACAGGTCAGCCATTTTAAGAACAGAGTCATGGGAGCGAGTTCAGCTCCTACAATTCTCCCTTGGACGAAGTATTATGGAGATCAAATTAGTGTTTCTTCCATCATCAACACACAGTCAACATCTAAACAAGGGAAGTGCCTTCCGCAATCTTATCTAAGTCATTCCTGGCCTGAAATGTTTCGTAGATAGGATTAATTCTGGTTAGAACATGAGGCAACGACTCAATCCAGGTAATTAATCATTGGTCCTTATCTAATAATATAACAAATGTTTCATCTGATATAGCTGTCATATATTAGAATTCCGGCTTTACAGCTAGTGCCTTTTGACAGGAATAATAGAAGAGGAAACAGTACAGTTGCTTGGTACTCCAGTACAGGGATGGAGATGTTAGCTTCAACTACGAAGATTGTTTGGTGTCTTCATTCATGTTTATACCTGGTGGACTAAGCCTACTATACAATAAGATATGATCTTAATTATTATTCCTAATATGTGTAGTTTAATACGGTTGTTTGATTGGCTGCATATATATATATATAAATTTAATATAAACCGCCCGAATGTGAAAGAAGTCGAATTGTGAGAATATTGCAGAAATACAGTACACTAAACATCATACAAATTGCTATCGAAATATATAAATTATGTAAGTGTAAATTCTATATAAATTAATATAAAATAAATAAATATAAATCTCATGAGTTGGTTTTGCTACAAGTTCTATCTAAGTTTTAATTGAATCCAGTCAATATAATACTTTTTAAGTATAATTAAATTGTAGACTGGAAGAATCAAGAATTGGGAGAAATAATAGTTACGTCGCCTATGTTAGCTGACACAATACTCCTCCATGCTTTCCAGGGAGCTTTTAGATCTTTCCTCACTGGAAAATTAATACAGTTAGTACGGTTAGTTTTCTGGTATAACGAATTTACCTCATTATATCAGGGGTTATAAATTGTGCGGCTGGAAATTTAATACATATGGTGTCTTGGTCCTCTGCTCACCTGTAATACTGCGTCAGTGATCATGCTGTGTTGGTCCTTGTCAATCAACTGGTGTACAGATTCCTGAGCTTACTGGGTTCCATCATGACTACTTTGAAACTGTGTTTGGAGCCTACCTCCACCACATCACTGCCTAATTTATTCCACGTGTGTGTAAGTGTGTGTGTGTGTGTGTGTGTATGGGGGAGGTGGGAGGGAGGGAGGGAGGGAAGGAAAGAAAGAACGAAGGAATGAAGCAAGGAAGAGGTGGTGGGGGGGGGAGAGTAAGGAGGGAGTTAGCGAGACAGATATGGAGAGAGGGAGAAGGGAGATGGTCCCCAGCAGAAGGGAGAGAACAGGTTGGAGAAGGGAGGGGGAAAGATGGAGAAGGGGGAGAGAGGGTAGGAATGGTCACTGGTCACTTAGGTGTCAAAAGCCCTATGTGGATGGTGCTGTGCATACTTGAGTGTGTGTGTGTGTGTGTGTGTGTGTGTGTGTGTGTGTGTGGTGTGTGTGTGTGTGTGTGTGTGTGTTATGTGTGTGTGTGTGTGTGTGTGTGTGTGTGTGTGTGTGTACTCACTTAGTTGTACTCACCTAGTTGTGCTTGCGGGGGTTGAGCTCTGGCTCTTTGGTCCCGCCTCTCAACCGTCAATCAACAGGTGTACAGTTTCCTGAGCCTAATGGGCTCTATCATATCTACACTTGAAACTGTGTAAGGAGTCAGCCTCCACCACATCGCTTCCTAATGCATTCCATTTGTCAACCACTCTGACACTAAAAAAGTTCTTTCTAATATCTCTGTGGCTCATTTGGGCACTCAGTTTCCACCTGTGTCCCCTAGTGCGTGTGACCCCTTGTGTTAAACAGCCTGTCTTTATCAACCCTGTCGATTCCCCTGAGAATCTTGAATGTGGTGATCATGTCCCCCTAACTCTTCTGTCTTCCACGAAGTGAGGTTTAATTCCTGCAGTCGCTCCTCGTAGCTCATACCTCTCAGCTCGGGTACTAGTCTGGTGGCAAACCTTTGAACCTTTTCAGTTTAGTCTTATGCTTGACTAGATAGGACTCCATGCTGGAGCCCGCATACTCCAGGATTT
>WNGS01002301.1:8976-19596 GCA_020271785.1 Procambarus virginalis
CAAACAAAGTGTGAGAGTGGACGTTATGGGAAGCAACACAGACCTCAGTGTACCTCTAGTTCTGGTCTTTACTGAGGCAAGCAAGAGGCGAGTTTTATCCCGCTGGTCAAAGATGAGAACGTCGTCCCACTATAAGCAAGGAGATAGGGACGAGGCACTAAACTACAGACCTGTTGTACTGACAAGCATATCCCTACAAGATACTCGAAAACATAATAGTGATAAGACTAGACAAACACCTGGAGAGGATAGACTTGTATAATGGTGCTCCCTAAAAGCCTTTGACACAGTTCTACACAGGAGATTTGTCCATAAACATTAGTGAGGCAGGAGCAAGTAGATCACTGACAAGGGCAAGAGGAGTACCTAAACAGACAGAAGTCAGACTGGTAGTAGAATAACATGTAAGTACCCAATGATCGGTGCTGGGAGCCACACTATGTCTCATTTATGCTAATGACTTAACCCCAAGCAGTTGAATCTTGTATGTCGATGTTGGCAGATAATATGAAGCTAATGAGAAGGCTGGAATTAGATGAAGCTGGCGGGGTTGTTCTAAGATGACTTGGAATAACTGCAGAGCTGATGCAAGAAATGGCCATTAGCTTACAACACTGGCAAGTGTAAGGTGAGGTTAATGGCCACAGGTGCCGTAGGACCAGATGGACAGGACACAGTGAAGGAGACCACCTCTCTGTACCGGAGAGAGTAAAGGACCTGGAGTGAGACATAACAACAAGCCTAACTCCGAGGCCGCCACTTATCAACAGGGTAATATCAGCAGTGTGCTACAGTCGCATCAGTCTGAGCACCGTTCCGGAAACAAAATAAGGAGGCGAGTAGGTCACTGTACATCACCTACATGAGACCAATCTTAGAGTATGCCTAAGATTCGAGCCACCACCTTAAAACATATTAGAAAAGCAAATAAGAAAAGATTTGCAACGAGGCTCGTGCCTGAACTGCGCGGGTTGGCATGTAAAGTTTGAAAGAACTAGACCTGACGGTCGCAAGAGAGAGAGAAAGAGAGAGAGAGAGAGAGAGAGAGAGAGAGAGAGGAGAGAGAGAGAGGAGAGAGAGAGAGAGAGACGAGGAGAGAGAGAAGAGAGAGGAGAGAGAGCATGTGTAATATTTAGGGGTATTGACAATGTAGAGCAAGAAGTGGTGATCACAATAAATATCAAGGGAAGAAGAGGGCGAGTAACAACAGCTTAAGACTCAGATGAACCAGAGGTGTTGGAAACTTTTCTTGTAGCGAACGAGTAGTGAACACTATGGAATGAACTACAAGGAGCAGGTTGTAGAAGCAAGCTCCACTTATAATTTCAAAAGCAGACTTGATAGAGGAGTAAGCAGCCCGTCCTCATAACAAAGACCAGAGTCCATTCCCATCCACCCGCCAAACCCACTTTTATGAGTGAAAAACGGTTTACACACGACTCACAACTGATGTAGTCCGAAACTTCCGGAACAAGTGCTTCACTGACGACTGGTGTTCGAACCACATCCGCTGTAAATGCTTCACCACGTACTACAATACAAATAATCGCAACAGAACCTAAACACCTAACCTAACCAATGTCTAAATATGCAAACTATGCTAATATATAATAACAGTAATATTTGAGAAAAATTGCTGCCTTAAATGAAGAGCATGTAACATTTTATGACTGTATCTCTGGGGTCGACCGCTGGATGGAAATGTGGGACGGGTTGGAGTAAGGCAGGAGTTGTCATGTCTTACCTTACTGTTGTCATGTCTTACCTTACTGTTGTCATGTCTTACCTTACTGCTGTCATGTGTCACCTTACTGTCATGTCTCACCTTACTGCTGTCATGTCTCACCTTACTGCTGTCATGTGTCACCTTACTGCTGTCATGTGTCACCTTACTGCTGTCATGTGTCACCTTACTGTCATGTCTCACCTTACTGTCATGTCTCACCTACTGTCATGTCTCACCTTACTGTCATGTCTCACCTTACTGCTGTCATGTCTCACCTTACTGCTGTCAATGTGTCACCTTACTGCTGTCATGTCTCCCCTTACTGCTGTCATGTGTCACCTTACTGTCATGTCTCACCTTACGCTGTCATGTGTCACCTTACTGCTGTCATGTGTCACCTTACTGCTGTCATGTGTCACCTTACTGCTGTCATGTGTCACCTTACTGCTGTCATGTGTCACCTTACTGCTGTCATGTCTCACCTTACGCTGTCATGTCTCACCTTACTGCTGTCATGCTCACCTTACTGCTGTCATGTCTCACCTTACTGTCATGTCTCACCTTACTGTCATGTCTCACCTTACTGTCATGTCTCACCTATACTGTCATGTCTCACCATACTGTCATGTCTCACCTATACTGTCATGTCTCACCATACTGTCATGTCTCACCATACTGTCATGTCTCACCTTACTGTCATGTCTCACCTTACTGTCATGTCTCATCATTACTGTCATGTCTCACCTTACTGTCATGTCTCACCTTACTGTCATACACTTAGTAACAAATCTAATAAAAAAGTTCCCCTTTCCGGGGATTACTATAAAGAGGACCTTGAGGTGTGAGTGTGGCTGTGGCCGCCCCGCCACACCTCTCCAGGGGTACCAACGGTGTGAGTGTGGCTGTGGCCGCCCCGCCACACCTCTCCCAGGGGTACCAACGGACCATAAACAGTGTGAACAGTTACAGTGACCATGCTACAGTGTGATCAGTTACAATGACCATGCTACAGTGTGAACAGTTACTGTGACCATGCTACAGTGTGAACAGTTACAGTGACCATGCTACAGTGTAAACAGTTACTGTGACCATGCTACAGTGTGAACAGTTACTGTGACCATGCTACAGTGTGAACAGTTACAGTGACCATGCTACAGTGTGAACAGTTACTGTGACCATGCTACAGTGTGAACAGTTACAGTGACCATGCTACAGTGTGAACAGTTACTGTGACCATGCTACAGTGTGAACAGTTACAGTGACCATGCTACAGTGTGAACAGTTACAGTGACCATGCTACAGTGTGATCAGTTACAGTGCCTATGCTACAGTGACCATGCTACAGTGTGAACAGTTACAGTGACCATGCTACAGTGTGAACAGTTACTGTGACCATGCTACAGTGTGAACAGTTACAGTGACCATGCTACAGTGTGAACAGTTACAGTGACCATGCTACAGTGTGAACAGTTACAGTGGCTGTTTACACCTGTCACCATTCGTCAGGTTGTCACGTGAAATATTTAACAAAATCAATCAGGCTGTTGGTGTTGGGATCACCACTTACGGCTGCGTTAATATTTTCACCTCATGATACTCGCCCCGTCCTCGTATGGTTCCTCCAACGTCAACATACTGTCGTACTAACGTGCCCTCTCCTAACCTACCAGAGGACCCAAAACAGAAAACGGGACAGTTTCGCGAGCCGCTACCATTACGACAGTGTCCGGCCTTGGGGAGCGTGTACGTCAGAATGCGACGTACTATTAGGAGGAGAGGTCGTGGTGTGCTCTCTCCGGGTATCCCCCCCCCTGCTCTCTCACCCCCCCCTGGTGGTGGTGGTGGTGGTGCAAGGGGGGGGGGTGATGGTGGTTGTGCAAGGGGGGGGGGAGGGGGTGATGGTGGTGGTTCAGGGGGGGGGGAGGGGTTGATGGTGGTGGTGCAGGGGGGGGGGGAGGGAAGGGGGTGATGGTGGTGGTGCAGGTGATGGTGTAAGTCACCATGGTGTACACAGGACATGAGCGCTCCGTTAGAGACTGTACTCCACCAGTACTACTCCTGTACTCCCACAGCCACACTTAGGTCTTGAAGGCCTACACAGTGAAGCCATGACAATCATTCTGGAGTCTCCAAGGCTGTGTGAACCTGGAAGGTGAGAGAAGGTCGTGTCTCACCGGTGCAGAGTGCTTAACCTGGGGCCATGAACCTCCCCATGGGGCCATGAACCTCCCCATGGAGCCATGGACCTCCCCACGGGGCCATGGACCTCCCCACGGGGCCATGGACCTCCCCACGGGGCCATGGACCTCTCCACGGGGCCATGGACCTCCCCACGGGGCCATGGACCTCCCCACGGGGCCATGGACCGCCCCACGGGGCCATGGACCTCCCCACGGGGCCATGGACCTCCCCACGGGGCCATGGACCTCCCCACGGGGCCATGGACCTCCCCACGGGGCCATGGACCTCCCCACGGGGCCATGTGATGCTCAGTAGGTCCGTGAAAGTGAAATATAACTAACAATATATTCACAGTATCCTTATGTTAAATATTTTAGTCAATATTTGCCAGATGTGCTTGTACGCAATTTGTTTAAGGAGGAGGTCCATAACTTTCACCAGATTGTCCAAGTGGTCTGTGACTGGGGAGTAGAAGAACCCCCAGAACCCCATCAACCAGGTATCAACCAGGTATCGACTGAAAATATTGAGAATCACCGCGGTTCAGTGTTAAAAGCAGAGTTAAGGAACCGAATGCAACCCTCGCCATTAAGATAACCAGAGACGCTGCTACAATGATATTGCCAAGAAACAAATTAAGATTTTTTTCAAATTACAAGAGGAAGCAGGAAGCACAGAGCGTGGCCTCCCAGATGAGAGCCATCTGGTTGAGGCAGCCCGTCCCGCCTGGAGGCACCTCACCTCCCCGGCAGGTGGAGGACCCAGGTAAGTCCAACATGGTACCACGAGAAATGAGGCATAAGTATTTCGAAGAAATTTATATAGAAGCCGGAAATAAATTAGATCACATCTACACTGATGATGGGTCAAGTAGTATTACCCCTGGCACGGATGGGGCAGCAGACACTGTAATTAGGAATAGTCTTTCAATACGGAAATGAAGAAAAAGCACGTATTGAGAACAATGCCTCCTCACCGCAACAGAGCTAACTGCCAATTTTAAAGCATTAAGATTACTTGAAGGAAACATCTTTAGTGCTTGTTTCAAAAGTATCAGTACAAAGCCTTAGGAAAAAACAAGCAGAAACCCTCGCGATGGTCGCTGAAATAAAGAGAGCTGTCAGAGTACTAACCAATCAGGGAAGAGTGATCAAGTTCCTGTGAATCTCCTCTCACGTTCAAATCTGTGGGAATAAACGAGCAGATGTTGTGGCTGCCGAGGGCGCTGAAGGAGACCACACATAATACCACAAGTTGCAGGTACCAACAAGCAACATCCCGTCACAAGGTAACTGATGAAAAGTAGATAAAGGAACAAAACAGTGAATCTATAAGGAGGCATAGTGTAGTTATAACTGGCCAGCCAGGTCATTATGGACGAAGAGGAGGCGGCCGCGGGAGAGAATCAATAAGAACAAGAATCCGTCTTGGAGACAAATATTCATGGAGACTCGGGATAGAAACAACAGTTGATCAGTGAAGTTGCAGAATCTGTGACGAGAGTGACGGACACCGCCTTGACTACGTGAATGTGAACACCTGAGAGACATTAGAAAGATGTGTAGAATAATAAACCCCACATTGTTTGAGTTAGGAAAACACTGTTTGCCAAATATTGATAATGTTCTTAAAAATATTCTCCATTTTGAACAGCAAGATAACGTAAGTTTAGGGGCTGGTAAATGTTAATATTCTTGTTTGATAAGGAAATCACTTGAGACAGTTAAGCAAGTCCCAGCTGTATTCACCTAATTGTGCTTGTGGGAGTTGAGCTCTTCTCTTTCGGCCCGCCTCTCAACTGTCAATCATTCAACTGTTACTAATTTTTTCAACACACACACACACACACACACACACACACACACACACACACACACACACACACACACACACACACACACACACACACACACATACACATACACATACACACACACACACACACACACACACACACACACACACCCGCAGGAAGCAGTACGTAATAGCTGTCTAACTCCCAGGTACCTATTTACTGCTAGGTAACAGCAGTAAATAGTGCACCCCTGTTGTACATCAGGGTGAAATAAACTGCCCATTTTGTTTCTGCCATCCCCGGGGATCGAACCCGGACCCCTAGGATTACGAATCCAGAGCACTATCCACACAGCTAGCTATCAGACCCCAGGCCTATCAGGTCCCCTATTAGACCCAGCTGTGTCTGTGTACAAGTGACATGATGAACATCCCAGCGGGTTTTCTTTCTATTGGGGAGTGTTGTACATGTTGCTATGGCTTTGTGTTCACTCACAGGATGATTGGCGCTGCCCAATAAACTCGGCCCTCGGGGCAAAACTTTAAATGTGGAATAGAGGAGTGGTTGGAGGTGCCTGGGAGAGTGGAGTGTGGAGGAAGGGGCAGGCTGGCCCGTGAGAGCATGACCAGGCAGTCAGACCCCCACAGAGCAGCCGTGCCCAGTGACAAAGAACATGGGCGGTGGGCATGTAGCAATTCGTGTCCAACACCGCCACTGACACCCGATGCTGGCGGGGCGCTGCCTTCCTCCCTCACAGCCGCCATTACTGCCTCCTGCCTCGCCAGTCCTCACTATCCTCCTTCCATCCCGGTCAGGAGGCTAGGAAGTCACCCCCAGAGGAATCCTAGGGTGACTGGCCCAGTTAGCGGGGACCGTCGGTGCTTTTCAACCTCATTGGCGGTTCCTCAAGGTCTATGGCGCGGCTAAGACTTATGGGGCCGACTGCCCACACCTCTGGGCATTACACGCAGTCAAAAGGCTAATAAATTTGTTTTCAGACTTGGACACAATACAAGTCTCCTCCAGGGTGCGCTGTTTGCAAGCTGTGAGCTGGCGCGCTTTCTTTGGACGGGAAATGACGTATGTATACAACTCGTCCGATTCTAGTTTCATTGACTAGACAGTAAGTATTTGAGGTTTACAATAGGAGGTAAACTTCCTTCCACAGCTTCGTGAGAGCGAGCCCGCGGCGCGCTCACCCTCCTTGACACTCGGCCAGTGGTGACCAGGCAATAATTACTATCCTAGTTATCCAGAACGCATCTGTACCTAATGGTGAATGAAGCCGAGTCTTACGAGCTAAGGCGACGTATCGGATCAGACAAAAGCGCGGGAAAGTGGTTGATGGCGAGAGATTAATGGCGGCATCGTCAATACCATCTAATGGCGGCGACAGCTGCGTTCGGATCTTCAACATGCGCCATCAAGAAACTTAACACGAGTGATTTTTAATATCATTTTTAAATACATTTTGATTTTAAACATGCTAACAGTTTATGACTGAAGGTCTAACCATTCCGGAGTTCTGCAGGTGTGGAAGGGAGACCCTAATGTGTTGAGTGGCCGAGGGAGGGAAGCCATGAATGAAGGGATGCGGAGGCAGGGAAGGTAACATCTCCATCGCTGGCTGCGGGGGGCGGCCACGTCTGGATGCTTGTCCTAACCTAAGTTTTCACAGCTCGACCAACACATTTTCATAAACGTTCAGCGTGATTTATCCTATTATCTGCTACCCATTGAAGGCGGCTCTGATGAGGCGCGGCGCACAACCTTCTTAATTTGACCCCGTTACTACGAAAGGGTCCCCGTGAAGGCAGGACCCGGGAGTGACGTCCCCGTGAAGGCAGGACCCGGGAGTAACGTCCCCGTGAAGGCCGGACCCGGGAGTGACGTCCCCGTGAAGGCAGGGCCCGGTAGTGACGTCCCCGTGAGGGCAGGACCCGAGAGTGACGTCCCCGTGAAGGCAGGACCCGGTAGTGACGTCCCCGTGAGGGCAGGACCCGAGAGTGACGTCCCCGTGAAGGCAGGACCCGGTAGTGACGTCCCCGTGAGGGCAGGACCCGGGAGTGACGTCCCCGTGAGGACAGGACCCGGGAGTGACGTCCCCGTGAGGACAGGACCCGGGAGTGACGTCCCCGTGAGGACAGGACCCGGGAGTGACGTCCCCGTGAGGACAGGACCCGGGAGTGACGTCCCCGTGAGGACAGGACCCGGGAGTGACGTCCCCGTGAGGACAGGACCCGGGAGTGACGTCCCCGTGAGGACAGGACCCGGGAGTGACGTCCCCGTGAAGGCAGAACCCGATAGTGACGTCCCCGTGAGAGCAGGACCACACCACTGCCACACCTACAGGACACCCCTACCCTAGCCACACCTACAGGACACCCCTACCCTAGCCACACCTACAGGACACCCCTACCCTAGCCACACCTCCCAGCACCAACAAAGACCCCATAAAGAGTAGTGTGAGGGGCAGCAGCAGGAGGAGGAGCCAGGCACACCTCTGGTATAAGCAGCGGTCCAGGTCTTGTGGATAATGTAATTAATATGATTTGCTGTAAATCACGGGATTAGCGCCGCTGTAAGTCGTTTTATGGAGGAAATAAACCACGGCGGCACACGGCTGGCCGGGCCCTTCACCCTGGCTTACGACCCGACCAACATGTTGGGGAATTCAAGTGTCCTTTGCGGTAGTGTGAGGGGGGGGGCGACATCTTCACCACCAGCCCCCCCCTCACACTTGGCGGGAGTGTGAGGGGGGGGGGGCGACATCTTCACCACCAGCCCCCCCCTCACACTTGGCGGGAGTGTGAGGGGGGGGGCGACATCTTCACCACCAGCCCCCCCCCCCTCACACTTGGCGGGAGTGTGAGGGGGGGCGACATCTTCACCACCAGCCCCCCCTCACACTTGGCGGGAGTGTAAGGGGGGGGCGACATCTTCACCACCAGCCCCCCCCCTCACACTTGGCGGGAGTGTGAGGGGGGGGGGTGACATCTTCACCACCAGCCCCCCCTCACACTTGGCGGGAGTGTGAGGGGGCATTACCTTAGAGTTGTTCCAGGGCTTAGCGTCACCGCGGCCCGGTCATCGACCAGGCCTCCTGGTTGCTGGACTGGTCGACCAGGCTGTTGGACGCGGCTGCTCGCAGCCTGACGTACGAGTCACAGCCTGGTTGATCAGGTATCCTTTGGAGGTGCTTATCCAGTTCTCTCTTGAACACTGTGAGGGGTTTGCCAGTTATGCCCCTTATGTGTAGCGGGAGCGTGTTGAACAGTCTCGGGCCTCTGATGTTGATAGAGTTCTCTCTCAGAGTACCAGTTGCACCTCTGTTTTTCAACGGGGGTATTCTGCACATCCTGCCATGTCTTCTGGTCTCATGTGATGTTATTTCTGTGTGCAGGTATGGGACCAGCCCATCTACTATTTTCACGTGTAAATTATTATGCATCTCTCCCGCCTGCACTCAAGGGAGTACAGATTTAGGCTCTTTAATCGGTCCCAATAGTTTAGGTGTTTTACTGAGTGGATTCTAGCAGTAAAGGATCTCTGCACGCTCTCCAGGTCAGCAACTTCTCCAGCTGTGAAAGGGGCTGTCATTGTGCAGCAGTGCTCCACTCTAGAGAGCACTAGTGTCTTGAAGAGTATCATCGGTATAGCATCTCTAGTATGAAAAGTTCTTGTTATCCAACCTGTCATTTTTTTTGCAGTTGTGACGGCTACTTTATTGTGTTCTTTAAAGGTAAGGTCTTCCGACATGAGTACACCCAGATCCTTTACATTGCCTTTTCGTGCTATGTTATAATTTGTCTGAGTTTTGTACGTGGTTTCCGTTTTTATATTTTTATTTTTTTCCATAGCGCATGAGCTGGAACTTATCTTCGTTAAACACCATATTTTTTCTGTAGCCCATTGAAAGACCTGATCTACATCTGACTGGAGGTTTGCCGTGTCCTCTATGTTGCCAACTCTCATGAAGATCCTGGTGTCATCGACACTAGAGGGGGAGACGACATCTTCACCACCAGCCCCCCCCCCCCTCACACTTGGTGGGAGTGTGAGGGGGGGGCGACATCTTCACCACCAGCCCCCCCCCCCTCACACTTGGTGGGTGGTGAGGGGGGGCGACATCTTCACCACCAGCCCCCCCCCCTCACACTTGGTGGGAGTGTGAGGGGGGGCGACATCTTCACCACCAGCCCCCCCCCCCCTCACACTTGGTGGGAGTGTGAGGGGGGGCGACATCTTCACCACCAGCCCCCCCCCTCACACTTGGTGGAGTGTGAGGGGGGCGACATCTTCACCACCAGCCCCCCCCCCTCACACTTGGTGGGAGTGTGAGGGGGGGCGACATCTTCACCACCAGCCCCCCCCCCCCTCACACTTGGTGGGAGTGTGAGGGGGGGGCGACATCTTCACCACCAGCCCCCCCCCTCACACTTGGTGGGAGTGTGAGGGGGGCGACATCTTCACCACCAGCCCCCCCCCCCTCACACTTGGTGGGAGTGTGAGGGGGGGGCGACATCTTCACCACCAGCCCCCCCCCCCCCTCACACTTGGTGGGAGTGTGAGGGGGGCGACATCTCACCACCAGCCCCCCCCCCCTCACACTTGGTGGGAGTGTGAGGGGGGGCGACATCTTCACCACCAGCCCCCCCCTCACACTTGGTGGGAGTGTGAGGGGGGCGACATCTTCACCACCAGCCCCCCCCCCCTCACACTTGGTGGGAGTGTGAGGGAAGGCGACATCTTCACCACCAGCCCCTTCCCTCAACTTGGTGGGAGTGTGAGGGGGGGCGACATCTTCACAACCAACCCCCCCTCACACTTGGCGGGAGTGTGAGGGGGCGACATCTTCACCACCACAGCCCCCCCTCACACTTGGCGGGAGTGTGAGGGGGCGACATCCTCACCACCA
>WNGS01002301.1:27356-45994 GCA_020271785.1 Procambarus virginalis
TAGTGTAGTGTACAGTACTCCCCGCCATGCTCAACACCCACCAGACGCTCAAGCAAGTCTGCTGGCAGCGATGAGAAATGGTCGCTACAGGGTGGTCGCGCGCTCCACACTCATACATATATTAAACGGCTCCAAATGGCCAACTAGGCGAGCGACAGACCGGACGGCACCTCTTACAACCCAAAGTTGCGTTGAAATGAAATATAGCGACCGTAACGAATCCCCCGGGCGGCGGGGAGGGTCCTGGCTGGCGTGGGACCCCCTCCGTGGCGCGGGGGGCCGCCACCCTGATGATTTATACCTCATAATGGATAGCCATTTAAACAGGGAAAATGTCAAGTTACCACTAGTTAGTGAGTGTCGCCCCTCACCGCTCGAGTGCTAGTTTGGTTTAGTTATGTTGCTTTTATTAATGAGAGTGATGTGTGAGTTCTTGGGGGGGGGGGGAGGGGGGAGAGTTTAGGCCACTCGGCTATTGAAGTTGAGGCGTCAGTGAGCGGAACGGATGGGGTTAGTGGCGTGTTTGTCCACCGGAGCCCCGCTGCAGCAGGTGACATTTGGGAATATTTTGATTGGTCAGACTTGGATTTGTCCCGCGTGACTGGAACTTGGAGAAGCCGGTGGGACTGGGGGGGGGGGGGGACATGCTCTGGAATGTTCTGTACGATGGTTGGTAGTTGGTGACTGTCTGATGGCCTCTTGTAGCTCGTCATCTGAGGTTACTGGCCTCAAACTGTCCCTCAACTGATGGTTCAGTCTTCCCATTACCACCTGGCTCCTCACTCTCACTCTTCTCTCAGAGACAAATATTATTAATTAAGAAGCACTGATAAAGCTGGGTCTCCCAGAACAAAATATTATTACGATAGCTAACAACTCTACGGGAATCACACCAACTATTTCCCCCCTTGACACCATAAAAATTGCTAAGACCAAAAATTGTTAGACAAATAGTGTAACTTATTATTATTATTAACATCTTTATTGACAAAATAATTACAATTTGCCTAATCTGAGGATTTGATAAAGTCTTATTAAAGTGAGGATAATGCTAGTATTCACTGTCACGCAGGACAGAGGGTCATACATAAGACAATTGGTCTAAACTGTAGGTTGAAGCACATATATATCATGGTTACAATCAATGTTTTAATATATGGATATGTGAAAACAACTTTCTACTGTACACTACCACACAAGGGCAGGGATGGGTTCCTAAGTGATGCAGCTTAGAAGTAATATACATAAAAATTGTCTTCATTCTTTAAAATGGACAAGCAAATTTTGGGTAAATTGTTAGGATGTCGTCCAGAACACCTGAGTCAATAAAATAGTTACACAGTTGTGGTACAAGAGGCCAGGAGGTCTAAAGTCCTTTACGGTTCACATTCAACAATATAGTGTTCTAGTGAATGCATTAAAGGTTATCACAGAGTTTACAATCTGAGTATTCTGGTAGTGGCTCAGCCTCTACTACTAACTAGTGACTAGCAGTCAGTGATGAGGGGGGGGGGAGAGGGGCAGACGTATAGTGAGGTACTGAAGCATCTATAGTTATAAGGAGGAGGGGGGGGGGGTTGCAGACCAGTTGACTTAAGAACATGGTCCAGCAGACTTAAGAACAGGGACCAGCTGACTTAAGAACAGGGACCAGCTGACTTAAGAACAGGGACCAGCTGACTTAAGAACACGGTCCAGCTGACTTAAGAACAGGGACCAGCAGACTTAAGAACAGGGACCAGCAGACTTAAGAATACGGTCTAGCAGACTTAAGAACAGGGACCAGCAGACTTAAGAACATGGTCCAGCAGACTTAAGAACAGGAACCAGCAGACTTAAGAACACGGTCCAGCAGAATTGAGAACAGGGACCAGCTGACTTAAGAACAGGGAACAGCAGACTTAGGAACACGGCCCAGCAGACTTAAGAACACGGTCCAAGATACTTAACAACACGGTCCAACAGACTTAAGAACACGGTCCAACAGACTTAAGACCACGGCCCAACAGATTTAAGAACACGGCCCAATAGACGACTTAAGAACACGGCCCAA
Organism: Procambarus virginalis; assembly: GCA_020271785.1. Classification (NCBI taxonomy): domain Eukaryota; kingdom Metazoa; phylum Arthropoda; class Malacostraca; order Decapoda; family Cambaridae; genus Procambarus; species Procambarus virginalis. The sequence continues at coordinate 29,410 of WNGS01002301.1, forward strand.
ATAGACGACTTAAGAACACGGCCCAATAGACGACTTAAGAAACGGCCCAACAGACTTAAGAACACGGCCAACAGACTTAAGAACACGGCCCAACAGACTTAAGAACACGGTCCAACAGACTTAGAACACGGTCCAATAGACGACTTAAGAACACGGTCCAACAGACTTAAGAACACGGTCAACAGATTTAAGAACACGGCCCAATAGACGACTAAGAACACGGCCCAACAGACTTAAGAACACGGTCCAACAGACTTAAGAACACGGCCAATAGACGACTTAAGAACACGGCCCAACAGACTTAAGAACACGGCTCACAAAACAGAGCAGGGTCTAAGGCTACTCTATATATATAAGCATAACCTCATCTTACTTATCCATGCTATTCTTTCCAACCCTTTCTTAACCTAACGGGTTGTTAAGTTAACCTAACTTAACCTTATCCTAAAGACAGGATAAGATATCATATCCTATCCTTACCTAATTTATCATATCCTAAACTTACCTAACCATAACCAAAGCTACCCTAACCTCTTAAGTCTTGTCCTTACCAAATGTATCCTATCCCATCCTAACCTAACCTTAACCAAATTTGTTCCTGACTCAATTTGACCTAACCTAACCTGGTCTAACCTAACCTGGCCTAACCTAACCTGACCTGGCCTAACCTGACCTGGCCTAACCTGACCTGGCCTAACCTGACCTGGCCTAACCTAACCTGGCCTAACCTAACCTGACCTGGCCTAACCTAACCTGGCCTAACCTAACCTGGCCTAACCTGGCCTAACCTAACTTAACCTGTCCTAACCTAACGAGAACAAGAGACAAAAAGTTGCACTTTATAAACAGCGAGGCCGAAGGTGTGTGAGGCCGCCGTGACGTCACAGAAACAGATGAAGCGGCCGGGGCGCAGCGCGGGACTCTCCGTGTGACAATGGCGGCGATGCTAAACACACTCACTCGCCTCCCTCAAGAAATTCCCGCCAAAATTTACCACGCCGACTGGGACTATTTTATTTACTTTTTCACACTACTGATGGTCCGAGGCCCGAGAAGTTCGGGAAGATCTAAGACGTTTTTCTCTCCCTTGGAGACATAATGGAGGAAACGTATCCTCCATTGGCCACACGAAGCGTCTCCGGGCCGGAGGGTGAGTGAGAGAAAAAGAAATATTGAAGAAGTGTTCAAGAAATGGTTCGTTATGTTGTCTGTCGTTTTTATCTGTGAAAGGAGAGGAAGCCAGGAACAAGTGAAACTGGAGTTGACGATTACCCGACCTTCTTGGTCCACAATGGTGGCCCAGCACCCTAGGCAAGCCGCAGCCCGCTGGCTGGGACTGTGGGACACACAGCCGCGCTGGTTGGGACTGTGGGACACACAGCTATGCTGGCTGGGACTGTGGGACACAGCCACGCTGACTTGGACTGTGGGACACACAGCCGCGCTGGCTGGGACTGTGGGACACACAGCCGCGCTGGCTGGGACTGTGGGACACACAGCCGCGCTGGCTGGGACTGTGGGACACACAGCCACGCTGGCTGGGACTGTGGGACACACAGCCACGCTGGCTGGGACTGTGGGACACACAGCCACGCTGGCTGGGACTGTGGGACACACAGCCACGCTGGCTGGGACTGTGGGACACACAGCCACGCTGGCTGGGACTGTGGGACACACAGCCACGCTGGCTGGGACTGTGGGACACACAGCCACGCTGGCTGGGACTGTGGGACACACAGCCACGCTGGCTGGGACTGTGGGACACACAGCCACGCTGGCTGGGACTGTGGGACACACAGCCACGCTGGCTGGGACTGTGGGACACACAGCCACGCTGGCTGGGACTGTGGGACACACAGCCACGCTGGCTGGGACTGTGGGACACACAGCCACGCTGGCTGGGACTGTGGGACACACAGCCACGCTGACTGGGACTGTGGGACACACAGCCACGCTGGCTGGGAGTGTGGGACACACAGCCACGCTGGCTGGGAGTGTGGGACACACAGCCACGCTGGCTGGGAGTGTGGGACACACAGCCACGCTGGCTGGGACTGTGGGACACACAGCCACGCTGGCTGGGACTGTGGGACACACAGCCACGCTGGCTGGGACTGTGGGACACACAGCCACGCTGGCTGGGACTGTGGGACACACAGCCACGCTGGCTGGGACTGTGGGACACACAGCCACGCTGGCTGGGACTGTGGGACACACAGCCACGCTGGCTGGGATTGTGGGACACACAGCCCGCTGGCTGGGACTGTGGGACACACAGCCACGCTGGCTGGGACTGTGGGACACAGCCACGCTGGCTGGGACTGTGGGACACAGTCTACACCACAACGGGGACCAAGAGGTGATTGAGGATGTTGGTAGTACAAGAAATGTTTTAATGAGTGACCGTTCTCGACAGGTTGATGTCCCTCGTGTAACTAGTGGACCTATATAGTACCAACGTTATGGGGAATGTTGGCAGCCCTGAAGTTAGAAGAGTGAACGCACTCTTCATTAGTGTACAAACAGTCACTGTGGGAATATGCACGAACCTAGTCATCGGTCAAGATGTTGGTACGTATGTCCAATCTGTACCTGTTAACCAAAATCGTCAATTTTCTGTATTATAGATTCCTGTCTTCCTGGAGGACCGCCAGATCGGTACCATAAACGCCTTCTGCATACAGCCACCAGCAGTACCACGGATCAGGGAGGTTTGGGCAGTTCGCCTCAGTTTTTCGATCTTCCTCAGAGCATCGGTGCTTACATACCCAAGGCGTGCGATGTGGCCCCTCTACAGACAAGTTCGTCAGTTAGATCGTTGCTCGTGGTCCTGGTGTTCACTTTGGCCAAGACATCTCTATTAACACAGTTTCTAAAGCAAGACTTTCTTCTGACATTGGTCATCTATCTGCACAAGTGTGATTAAGTTTATTCAAACATACTAATTTAGTTTATTTTCTTGTTAGAAACCAAACCAAATTCTTATTGGTGGGGAGGTGTTACGGAATCGACACCGTCGCTGGAGTATAGAGTGGCGATTTCAGCGTCATCTAATTCAGATTTAGAAGGACTAAGCAATGCCCAGAGACCTGAAAGCTGCAGTATTAAAAGCAGTGACAAGTTTTGTAATAATAGGTATTTGTATGGTCAGCACAATAATCGGACCAGGCAATGTGATGTAGTCATTGCGCGAATTCGCCTTGCCTATAGACACATCTGGCAGGTTAGTGAAGCTGAGCCACTACCAGAATATTCAGATTGTAAACTCTGTGATAAACCTCTAAGAACACTATATTGTTAAATGTGAAACCGTAAAAGATTTTAGACCTCCTGGCCTATTGTACCACCAACTGTGTAACTATTTCATTGACTCAGGTGTTCTGGACGACATTCTAACAATTTATCCAAAATTTGCTTGTCCATTTTAAAGAATGAAGAACAATTTTATTTAAATTACTTTCAAGCTGCATCACTTATGAACCCATCCCTGCCCTTGTGTGGCAGTGCACAATAGACAGTTGTTTTCACAAATTCATACATTAAAACATTGATTGTAACCATGATATATATATGTGCCAGTTTAGACCTATTGTCTTGTGTATGACCCTCTGTCCTGCGTGACAGTGAATGCCAGCATTATCCTCACTTTAATAGGACTTAATTGAAATCCTCACATTAGGCAAAATTGTAATAAATTTTGTCAATAAAGATGTTAATAATAATAATCTATGGGTCAGCACTCCAACTCCACAGTATTGGCTGCTACCCAGACAACGCCATCTGTTGGTGGTGGCGTAGTATTGGTGAAAGGCTCCAGTTTCCTGCCTCAGTTAGAAGGCGAGGTCGACGATAATGACCTCTGGTGGGTGGCGTATCGAGATCAACGCCATCTAGGTTGTGGCTACAATTTATACTATCTATTTCCCGGTGGAAGGGTGTTATCCTAAGGTCACCTATTGTACAGTCTGTCTAGCTAATGACGTTTTATGTTCATAGAGGTGACATAAGGAGGCGATTGCGTCGAGGAGGGCAGTTCACCTTGGGCAGTCCAAGACCTCTTGACTTGGTCCTGTGAGAGGACAAAGTGGCCGCCGTCGGTTATAGCAGTGTGTTGGCTGCTGGTTTATGCAGTATAGGATGGGCCGACATACCCGGGATTGGCCAGGAAGAGTTACGCAACGACAGTGGTGCGTCTGTTGAGAAATACTTACCTAGTAGTACTTACCTAGTTGTTCTTGTGGGGGTTGAGCTCTGGCTCTTTGGTCCCACCTCTCAAATGTCAATCAACTGGTGTACAGATTCCTGAGCCTATTGGGCTCTATCATATCTGCACTTGAAACTGTGTATGGCATCTGCCTCCACCACATCACTTCCTAATGCATTCCATTTGTCTATTACTCTGACACTGAAATAATTCATTCTAACGTCTCTATTCCTCATTTGGGCACTCAATTTCCACCTGTGTCCCCTTGTGCATGTGGCCCTTGTGTTAAATAGTCTGTCTTCATGTACCTATCGATTCCTCTGAAAATCTTGTATGTAGTGATCATGTCCCTCCTAACTCTTCTGTCTCCCGGTGATGTTAGGTTTAATTCCCGTTGTCTCTCCTCGTAGCTCATACCTCTTAGCTCGGGTACTAGTCTGGTGGCAAATCTTGAACCTTTTCCAGTTTAGTCTTATGCTTGACTAGATATGAACTCCATGCTGGAGCCGCATACTCCAGGATTGGTCTGACATATGTGGTATACAAAGTTTTGAATGATTCCTTACACAAGTTTCTAAAGGCCGTTCTAATGTTAGCCAACCTGGCATATGCCGCTGATGTTATCCTCTTGATATGAGCTTCAGGGAACAGGTCTGGCGTGATATCAAACCCCAAGACGTTCTCTTTAACTCTTGAAGTATTTCATCTCCCAGATGATACCTTGTATCTTGCTTCTTACACCTATCTTCATTACATTTACTTGGGTTAAACTCTAACAACCATTTGTTCAACTATTCCTGCAACTTGACCAGGTCTTCTTGAAGCCTCAAGCTGTCCTCCTCTGTCTTAATCATTCTCATAATTTTGGCATTGGCAGCAAACATTGAGCGGAATGAGTCTATACCCTCTGGGAGGTGATTTACGTATATCAGAAACAGGATAGGTCCGAGTACAGAGCCCTGCGGGACCCCACTGGTGACTTCGCGCCAATCTGAGGTATCACCCCTCACTAACTCTCTGCTTCCTATTGCTATGGTACTCCCTTGTCCACTAGATTACCCTACCAGTTACTCCTGCCTGTTACTCCAGCCTATGCATCAGCCTCTTATGAGGTACTGTCAAAGGCTTTCCCACAGTCCAAGAAAATGCAGTCCGCCAAACTTTGTTTCTTGCTTAATCTTTGTCACCTGATTGTAGAATTCTATTAAGCATGTCGGGCAAGATTTACCCTCCCTGAACCCATGTTGATGGGTTGTCACGAAGTCTCTTCTCTCCAGATGTGTTACCAGGTTTTTCCCACAATCTTCTCCATCACCTTGCATGGTATACAAGTTAAGGACACTGGCCTGTAGTTCAGTGCCTCTTGTCTGTCACCCTTTTTGTATATTGGGACTACATTAACCCTCTTCTATATTTCTGGTAGGTCTCCCGTCGTTAATTCCCGACCGTCCAAGTGGTTGGGCATCACTCCTTCCCCCCCCCCCCCCGCCGTCCCATCCAAAAATCCTTATCCTGACCCCTTCCTAGTGTTATTTAGTCGTAATGGCTTGGTGCTTTCCCCCCTGATAGTTCCCTTCCCTTCCCCGTCTCCAGTGACCTAATATACACTATGGAGAGTGGCAAGGAAAGTGCTTCTGCACACTCTTTCAATACCCATGGTGAGATCCCGTCTGGACCAACAGCCAAACACCCACGTTCAGATCTAACAGGTGCCTCTTGACCTCATCTCTTGTAATTTGGAACCCTTCCAAGGCCGCCTGGTTTACTGCCATCTCTCCTAGTGCAGTGACCTTACCTCGTTCTATTGTGAAGACCTCCTGGAAGTTCTTGTCGAGTTCTTCACACACCTCTCTGTCATTCTGACTACCTGTCCTCACCCGGTCTAAGTTTCATCACCTGTTCCTTCACTTTTTTTTTTCCTCCTGTGACTATGGAGTAGCTTTGGTTCGGTCTTGGCTTCATTAGCTATATCATTTTCATATTTTTTCTCAGCTTCTTCTCACACTAACATACTCGTTCCTGGTTCTCTGGTATCTTTCTGCTTTCAGGTGTTCTGTTATTTTGGAAGTTGCCCTTTTGTTAAGCCCTTTTGATCATTATACCACCATTATCAATATACCCCTGCCCCTCCTGCCCTACCCCGCCCTGCCCCTCCTGCCCTGCCCTACCCCTCCTACCCTGCCCCTCCTGCCCTGCCCCTGGCGGCACACATTGTCCCTACCGTTGTCAGGGTTGTCACATTGTCCCTACCGTTGACAGGGTTGATAACCCTGTCCCACAGTATATAATCCCCAGATGAGATATATATGTGTATATAGGAACAGTTCATACAAGTATATATATGAACAACTCGATAAATAATAATATGTATGAACTATTCGACAAATAATAATAATTAAACAAAGAGCCTCAAACAGAACAACATGTGTGGAAGCATCGGAGTGTGTATATATGAATGCTACTCAGTATTCATCTATAGACATCCACATATGGTGAAACACATGTGAAGAACCTCTCACACACTCACAGCTCCCTGACAAGAGGGAGCCAGCTTAGCTTAGCTGCCAACACCCACACATCGTGTCAGCAAGGCGGACAGCCCGCCTGCTTTCATACCTCTCACTGTACTTCCCACTTCTATGCTTCACTTCACCTATGCCTCTCCTTCCTCTTTACTCCCCCAAAAAAAAAAAAAAAAAAAAAAAAATACCGTTGTGACCGTCACCGCCCGGGAAATAGATGTCTCCGCGTCGGAATTACCTTTGGAGGCGACCACCACGCTACGACCAACCCTCTCGCTACGACGACCACCCTTCTATGACGGACAACCGGCTTCGATGGCCACTCTGCGACGACCACCCCGACTATGACAACCACCCTCACACCCCGCTACGACGACCAGGAGGCTAGAGCGACCAACATGTTACGGCGACCACAGAACATAAGTAAACAAGAGAGGCTGTGTTTGCTCTGGGACACAGTCCCAGAGCAAACACCACTCATCCTGTGGGCAGCACCACTCATCCTGTGAGTGGACACACCACCATAGTGACAGTATTGGGCAGCTTCACTATAGCGGTGTGTCCACTCACAGGATTAGTGACAGTATTGGGCAGCGCCACTCATCCTGTGAGTAGACACCGCCATAGTGACAGTATTGGGCAGCGCCACTTATCCTGTGAGTGGACACACCGCCATAGTGACAGTATTGGGCAGCACCACTCATCCTGTGAGCGGACACACCGCCATAGTGACAGTATTGGGCAGCGCCACTTATCCTGTGAGTGGACACACCGCCATAGTGACAGTATTGGGCAGCGTCACTCATCCTGAGAGTGGACACACCACCATAGTGACAGTATTGGGCAGCGCCACTCATCCTGTGAGTGGACACACCGCCATAGTGACAGTATTGGGCAGCGCCACTCATCCTGAGAGTGGACACACCACCATAGTGACAGTATTGGGCAGCACCACTCATCCTGTGAGTGGACACACCGCCATAGTGACAGTATTGGGCAGCGCCACTCATCCTGTGAGTGAACACACCGCCATAGTGACAGTATTGGGCAGCGTCACTCATCCTGTGAGTGAACACACCGCCATAGTGACAGTATTGGGCAGCACCACTCATCCTGTGAGTGAACACACCGCCATAGTGACAGTATTGGGCAGCGCCACTCATCCTGAGAGTGGACACACCACCATAGTGACAGTATTGGGCAGCACCACTCATCCTGTGAGTGGACACACCGCCATAGTGACAGTATTGGGCAGCACCACTCATCCTGTGAGTGAACACACCGCCATAGTGACAGTATTGGGCAGCACCACTCATGCTGTGAGTGAACACACCGCCATAGTGACAGTATTGGGCAGCACCACTCATCCTGTGAGTGGATACACCGCCATAGTGACAGTATTGGGCAGCACCACTCATCCTGTGAGTGGACACACCGCCATAGTGACAGTATTGGGCAGCGCCACTCATCCTGTGAGTGAACACACCGCCATAGTGACAGTATTGGGCAGCACCACTCATCCTGTGAGTGAACACACCGCCATAGTGACAGTATTGGGCAGCGCCACTCATGCTGTGAGTGAACACACCGCCATAGTGACAGTATTGGGCAGCACCACTCATCCTGTGAGTGGACACACCGCCATAGTGACAGTATTGGGCAGCACCACTCATCCTGTGAGTGGACACACCGCCATAGTGACAGTATTGGGCAGCGCCACTCATGATGACATATTGGACTTGTTCCCTAGAGTAACTTGTACCCTAGAGTAAATCTGTGTATCTATGTATTTGCGTATGTAGGTTAGCTTAGCATTTTTAAAGCACTATACAATCACTTTCTGTGGTTGATTGTTCAATAAATCCCTAAACTATGTGTTTAACACATCTCTCACCCTGTCCATGGAGGACAGAAGAAAATGTATATATGCTGGTTAGCATTGTAAATGTGGGCCACGTCTGTGGTAGAAAATAATAATAATAATAATAATAATAATAATAATAATAATAACAATAACAACAACTATGCTCATAACTCCTCTGCTCATCTGTTGTTTCCATTCCATATCTCCATGGATATTTGTATCCAAGACGGATTCTCGCTATTACAGATTCTCTCCCTCGTCCTCCTCCTCTTCGGCCATAATGATTGGGATTGCCAGCAGCAACCATGTTGTACCATCGTAAAGATTCACTGGTTTGTGCTTCTATCCTCCTTTCCTCAGTTACCTTGTCACGGTGATGTTGCCTGACAATACCTCTAATTTGTAGTAGTCTTGGGTATGAAGTATTCTATATGGTCTCCTTCAGCGCCTTCAGCAGCCAGCACATCTGCTCGTTCATTCCCACATATTCCAACATGGGAGGGGATCCACAGAAACTTGATGACTCTTCCCTGGTTGGTTAGTACTCTCACAGCTCTCTTAATTTCAGCGATTATCGCAAGATTTTAAAACCGATTTTTACTTAGGCTTTGTAGCGCTGCTTTTGAATTAGTGCAGATCACTGCCCTATTAGTGTTTCGTTCTAGTAATCTTAAATTAACATCATAACAATGGCAGTTAGCTCTGCTTTCGTTGAAGAGACATAGTTCTCAATACGCGCTTTTTCTTCATTTCTGCGCTGAAAAGCATTATTCCTAATTACCGTGTATGCTGCACCAGCCCTGCCATTGACAGGATTAGATGACCCGTTAGTGTAGATTTGATCTAGTTCATCTCCGGCTTCTTTATAAATTTCCTTAATATATATATTTGTGCCTCATTTCTTGTGGTATCATGTTGGACTTTTTCGTTGCCATTTCATTGATAATCTTGCACGAGTCATCCTCCCAGGGAGGTAACCTCACTACAGGCAGAAGCTCACAGGCTTGCTCAAGCAGGTGAAGTTCTTCGAGGTAGCAAACTGATCTATGATGCCATTTTTTGCTTCTCATGTTTCATCCTGTAAGTAGCACAGAACTCTGTGTTTTCTTAGCAATATCATTGTAATGGGGATCTTAATTGCAAGCTTGGCATTCAGTGCCTTATTTCTGCTTTTAACACTGGGGAGGGACAACTCCTCTCGTAGATTAGATGTTTTGGCAGTTCTTGGGAGTCCAAGAATGATTGTCATGGCTTCATTTTGTATTCTTTCGAGCCTTTTCATATCGCTTTGGGAGTAGGTGCATAAACTGGTGCGGCATAGTCTATGACGGAGCGCACATAGGCTGTGTACATCATTTTAAGCATGGCAATAGAGGCTCCATGCCCATTCCAGGTCATAGCTTTCAGTGCCCTGAGTCGACTTTTGCATGTTCCTGTGAGTTGGTTGAACTCCTCTTTCTTCCCCTTGTTAGAGCCGACAGTGACGCCAAGGTACCGATAGTGGTCAACCCATGCAAGTGTTACACCATTAATTTGTAGTTCTCCATTTTCTCCCCGCTTGTGATGAGAGTATGCTTTGTCTTGTTTGTGGAGAGTGAAACCGAGCTCGATACATTTCCTTCCAAGGAGTTCAACGGACTGTTTGATTTTTCCCAAAGATGGGGCTTGTATTAAGACATCATCTGCATATCCCACTTGTTCCGTCCCTTCCGTAAAATCAATATTTGCAATGTACATAAGTACATTGAATAGTGTAGGGCTTAAGACTCCTCCATGGGGGGGGGGGTGTCTCGAGTTCCATATTCATTGTTCTCGAGACTGCTCCGTTGAAACAGACCTTGGCTTTCCTCCCCGTGAGATAGTCTTCAACCCATTTCATGAGTCTCCCCTTGACACCCATGCATGCACGCTCGTCCAGGATCCACGGTCGAAGGCTCCTTTGATGTCAACAAATAGAGAGTACCTAGCTGTGTCATTAGCCAAGTAATTAACTGATCAATTTACTGTGCTCCGTCTGGCAATTGTATAGTTAATTATTTAGCTAATGACACAACTAAGTACTCTATACTTAGTTATAAAAGCATAGGGAAATTAATGGATATTATAGGTAGTTATGGGAAGCATAGTGAGAGTTATGAAAGCAGGCGGGCTGTCCGCCTTGCTGACACGATGTGTGGGTGTTGGCAGCTAAGCTAAGCTGGCTCCCTCTTGTCAGGGAGCTGTGAGTGTGTGAGAGGTTCTTCACATGTATATCAGCATATATGGATGTCTATAGATGAATACTGTGTAGTATTCACATATACACACCCTGATGATTCCACACCTGTTGTTCTGTTTAAGGCTATTTATTTTTATTATTATTTTTTTTTTATTTATTTATACATACATATATATTCAGAAATATATATGTGTGTGTATATGAATACCGATTTCTGGTCAGTATTTCATCTGGGAATTATGTACTGTGGGGCTGAGTTTTCATCTAGTAAATCGAGGCTCTTGGGCCACCAGCTGTGGGAGCGGGGCGTCTCATCTTGGGCCACCAGCTGTGGGAGCGGGGCGTCTCATCTTGGAGTAATCTTTCTAACATTGGGTCCTCTAACGTTTGAATGGTGTTCCACACCCTGATGGCTTGGTGCTGCAGTCTGATGGTTAGTGGCTGTATATTCAAGAGTTCATGGAGCTCCTGGATTGTCTGATCATATGGTGGACGGTGTTTTGCTGCTCTCCTTAGCGCCTTATTTTGCACTGCTTGCAGTTTCTGCATGTTAGTTTTCTTTATGGTGTGTAGTGGTACTGGGGGATACTCTAGATGCGGCCGAACTAGAGCCTTATATAGGTGGATCTGATTGTTAGTACTGAGGCTTCGGAATCTTCTCAGTTTTTCTAAGGCTGCTTTGGCTTTGTTTAGTCGGTCCCTTACATGAATTTGTATCCCTGTTCTATTGATCACAAGTCCCAGTATTCTGCCTACCTCCGCATATTGGATCGGATGGTTGTCAAGGATGATGGGGTCCGGGCTTCTTTTTGCAATGTGTATTATCTGAAACTTTTGTTTGTTGGTGCTAATTTTCCATTGTTTCTCAAAGTTGTTTATGGATTCAATTATTGCCTTGGTCTTGTCGGCTAGTAGCGGCTTTGATGGTCCCGGTTGGCATATATTTGGGTGACATCGTCAGCGTATGAGATGTATTNATATATATCGTCTACTCGTCTACTTTGGCAACTTGGTGTTCCGGTCTTGTTCTTACTCTCATGGTGGGAAGTAAGTAGGTTCATTAATTGGATAGTTATGGTGGGTTGTTCGGCTTATATGTGTAAGGCTTCAAGAATTTGTAATATTTTACATCTTGGGTTTTGATGTGTTTTTATTCAACATTTCTCTTGTTAGGGTGATGCCTCATGTGATTTTTGGGGCACCTGATTGAAGATGACAGGTCAAACGCCTCGTCACCTTACGGACTAGGGGAGATTATTCACGGTCTTCTTCAGGTTATCTTGAGATGGTTTCAGGGCTTAGCGTCCCCGCGGCCCGGTCCTCGACAGGCCTCCTTTTTGTTACACACCCCCAGGAAGCAACCCGTAACAGCTGTCTAACTCCCCAGGTACCTATTGACTGCTAGGTGAACAGTAGCATCAGGGTGAAAGAAACTTGTTGCCCATTTGTCTCCGCCTTCACCGGAGATCGAACCCGGAACCTCAGGACTACGAATCCGAAGCGCTGTCCACCCAGCTGTCAGGCTCCCCTGAGCTGTCTACCCAGCTGACAGGGAACATAGGAGACGCAGACGATTGTAATGAACTTCAAATTTATCTAAATATAATGAGGGCTTGGAACATCAAGTGGCAAATAGAATTTAATGTGAATAAATGCCATGTTATGGAATGTGGAATCGGAGAACATAGATCATACGCAACTTACAAATTATGTGGAAAAGAATTACAGATGTTGAAAAAATTATTTACAAACAGCTCTATTCATACTTTGTAAAACTCAACATACTAAGTCCATACCAGTTTGGCTTCCGTTCCCAAAAGAGTACCAATGATGTCATTATTAGTCAGCTTAATATAATCTACACAGCCTTTGACAAAAATGAGTTCACAATTGGCCTCTTCATTTACCTGAGAAAGACCTTTGATACTGTAAACCATAACTATCTCTTACTTAAACTTCACCACTATGGTATCCGAGGCCTTGCTCTGAACTATATTCGTTCCTATCTTAGTGACAGACACCAATATGTGGTCATCAATAGCATAACCTCCCCCACTCTGTCAATAACAGTAGGAGTGCCACAGGGCAGCATCTTGGGACCTCTCCTATTTCTTATATACATCAATGATTTGCCAAATGTTTTTAACATTCTTAAACCTATAGTATTTGCTGACGATACTACCATCATATATTTTGACCCCAACTCCCACACACTAAATAATATTGTCAACAATGAATTAACAAGAAAGTTCACTCATGGATGTCAACCAACAAACTCACACTAAATAGAAAAGACTTATTACATTTTATTTGGTAATAAATCATCAAATCAAATTCTACTTCAGATAAACAATGTTAATATTAGCAATAAAACAGAATGAAAGTCCCTTATATGGCCAATATATAGATTATGACTGAACTTCAGCCACACATTAAACACATATCCAAAAAAGTCTTAAAAACGGTCGGTATATGCTCGAAATCATATATTATTTTGGGGTAATAAGGTTTATAATATAATTAATTAATAATCAAATATTATGTTCCCCACTCTGCTCTCCTCTCATTATACTGTGCACTAATCTACCCTATATCTTACATACGGCATCTGTGCACGGAGTTCATCCACTGCAATTACCTCAAGCCTATCATCACTCAGCAAAAATCTGGCTATCAAAACGATAACGAACTCTGTCTTCAGACAACACACAGCCTCCCCTTGTTTAACTCCCTTATCATGCTAAACATACTCACACACTCCACAATTCTCATGTGCTATTTACATTTACAAACTTTGTTTCTAAATGCTAATCTTGATCTGAAACTTTTCCTTGATATGTGAAATAGAACCCATCAGCCAGATAAAAATATCTCTTTGATATCCCCAGAGTCAGGCTAAATCTATGCGAACAAAAGGGCCCAGACTGTGGAACTAACGCCCTGACAAACTAAACAATTGTCCAACCTTTGTCCCGTTCAAAAGTAAAACCAAGAAGTAAATAATGACATCCTCATAGTGTCCTACCTTGTGCTTCAAACTCACACTGCTCTTGTTATACCCGCTGCCCCAATATTAGTACTTAAGACACATATCTTTACCAGTGTAATCACTTCTGACAACTTATCTGTAGTTACTTGTTGACATAAACCTTGCTACAATGTACCTTTTCATCTTACCGGATGTGATAGATTAAGGACCTGCCAGAAACGCTGTGCGTGTTAGTGGCTTGCAAGAATGTTTAAATACCAATCTTATGTTATCTCTCCAACCCATTGTTTCCTTCTAATGAATTGATTATATTATTATACTTACAATTGCTATTATTTATTTCCTCTTTCCTCTTTTTTATGTCACTGTGCATGGTGGACTTGTGATATAATTTCATTGAAAGTGTTGTGCTTTCTGTTCTTGGTTCAGGATAGTACCACCAGTCCAGGTGTCGTGTTGATCTGGTGGGCTAGTACTTGGGTTATTCTTTCAAACTCCCTCCTCACGTTGTTTCCGTTCAGAGCGTTGGGTAAGCGCTCGACGAATATAAGCGTTCAGAACACTGGCTTTGTATCTTTAGGGGCACTCACTTCTACCGTTTAGGCATAATCTTATGTTGGTAGGCTTAGTATATATGCTGTGCTTGGTATGTATGCTGGTGCTAGGTATATATCGTGGTGCTAGGTATATATGCTGGTGCTAGGTTATATTGCTGTGCTTGGTTATATGGCGGTGCTAGGTATATTGCGGTGCTTGGTATATATGCTGGGAGAGGTATATATGATGGGCTTGGTATATATGCTGGTGAGGGTAGATGGCTGGTGCTAGGTATATGGCTGGATTAGGGATATATGCTGGTGCTAGGGATAGGCTGGTGCTAGGGTATATGCGGGTGCTTGGTATATATGCGGGTGCTTGGTATAGATGATGGTGCTTGGTATATAGCTGGTGCTGGTATATTGCTGGTGCTAGGTATATATGCTGGGCTAGGTATATATGCTGGTGCTAGGTATATATGCTGGTGCTATGGTATATATGATGGTGCTTGGTATATATGCTGGTGCTAGGTACATATGAGTGTAGCTGGTATGGTTAGTGGGCTGAGGTGATGGTGCTAGGTGGTGAGTGTAGCTGGGAGGGTGGGAGAGTGGCTGGAGGGTGGGAGAGGTGGATGAGTGTGTGTAGGGGAGGGGGTGTGAGGTTGGCTGGGAGGGTGGAGAGTGTAGCTGGGAGGGTGGAGAGTGTAGCTGGGGAGGGGTGGTGAGTGGTAGCTGGGAGGGTGGGGAGGGTAGCTGGGAGGGTGGTGAGTGTACTGGGAGGGTGGTGAGTGTAGCTGGGGTGGTGGTGAGTGTAGCTGGGAGGGTGGAGAGTGTGGCGGGAGGGTGGGTGGGGGGCGTAGCTGGGCGGTGGGAGGTAATGGGGAGGGGGTGGTGTAGCTGGGAGGGTGGAGAGTGTAGCTGGGAGGGTGGAGAGTGTGGCTGGGAGGGGTGGAGAGTGTGGCTGGGAGGGTGGTGAGTGTAGCTGGGAGGGTGGTGAGTGTGGCTGGGGAGGGTGTAGCTGGTGGAGAGTGTGGCTGGGAGGGTGGAGAGTGTAGCTGGGAGGGTGGTGAGTGTGGATGGGAGGGTGGTGAGTGTGGCTGGGAGTGTAGTGTGGTGTACAAGTACTCCCCGCTATGCTCACACCCACCAGACGCTCAAGCAAGTCTGCTGGCAGCGATGAGAAATGGTCGCTACAGGGTGGTCGCGCGCTCCACACTCATACATATATTAAACGGCTCCAAATGGCCAATAGGCGAGCGACAGACCGGACGGCACCTCTTACAACCCAAAGTTGCGTTGAAATGAAATATAGCGACCGTAACGAATCCCCCGGGCGGCGGGGAGGGTCCTGGCTGGCGTGGGACCCCTCCGTGGCGCGGGGGGCCGCCACCCTGATGATTTATACCTCATAATGGATAGCCATTTAAACAGGGAAAATGTCAAGTTACCACTAGTTAGTGAGTGTTCGCCCCTCACCGCTCGAGTGCTAGTTTGGTTTAGTTATGTTGCTTTTATTAATGAGTGATGTGCGAGTTCTTGGGGGGGGGAGGGGGGGGAGTTTAGGCCCCTCGGCCTATGAAGTTGAGGCGTCAGTGAGCGGAACGTATGGGTGTTAGTGGGCGTGTTTGTCCACAGGAGCCCCGCTGCAGCAGGTGACATTTTGGGGAACTATTTTGATTGGTCAGACTTGGATTTGTCCCGCGTGACTGGAACTTGGAGAAGCCGGTGGGACCTGGGGGGGGGGGCACATGCTCTGGAATGTTCTGTACGATGGTTGGTAGTTGGTTGACTGTCTGATGGTCCTCTTGTAAGCTCGTCATCTGGGTTACTGGCCTCAAACTGTCCCTCAACTGATGGGTTTCCAGGCTTGCCCATTACTACCCCTCCGGCTCCTCACCTCACTCTTCTCTCAGAGACAAATATTATTAATTAAGAAGCACTGATAAAGCTGGGTCTCCCAGAACAAAATATTATTACGATAGCTAACAACTCTACGGGAATCACACCATATTCCCCCCATCTCCCTTGACACCTAAAAATTGCTAAGGACCCAAAATTGTTAGAACAAATAGTGTACTTAATTTATTATTAACATCTTATTATTAACAAAATTAATTACCAATTTTGCCTAATCTGCGGATTTTGATAAAGTCTTATTAAACTGCGGATAATGCTGGTATTCACTGTCACGCAGGACAGAGGGTCCAATACATAGACCATTGGTCTAAACTGTAGGCTTGAGCACATAT
>WNGS01002303.1:0-23753 GCA_020271785.1 Procambarus virginalis
ACACCAACAGGAAGGACCACAACAGTCACCAACAGGAAGGATCACAACAGTCACCAACAGGAAAAATCAAAACAGCCACCAACAGGAAGGATCACAATAGTCCCCAACAGGAAGGATGACAACAGTCACCAACAGGAAGGATCACAACAGCCACCAACAGGAAGGATGACAAAAGTCACCAACAGGAAGGATCACAACAGCCACCAACAGGAAGGATCAGAAGTCACCAACAGGAAGGATGACAAAAGTCACCAACAGGAAGGATGACAACAGTCACCAACAGGAAGGATGACAACAGTCACAAACAGGAAGGATCACAACAGTCACCAACAGGAAGGATGACAACAGTCACCAACAGGAAGGATCAAAACAGTCACCAACAAGAAGGATGACAACAGTCACCAACAGGAAGGATCAGAAGTCACCAACAGGAAGGATGACAACAGTCACCAACAGGAAGGATCAAAACAGCCACAACAGGAAGGATGACAACAGTCACCAACAGGAAGGATCACAACAGTAACCAACAGTAAGGATGACAACAGTCACCAACAGGAAGGATCAGAAGTCACCAACAGGAAGGATGACAAAAGTCACCAACAGGAAGGATCACAACAGTCACCAACAGGAAGGATCACAGTCACCAACGGAAGGATCACAACAGCCACCAACAGGAAGGATGACAACAGTCACAACAGGAAGGATCACAACAGTCACCAACAGGAAGGATCACAACAGTCACCAACAGGAAGAGACAAACAGTCACCAACAGGAAGGATCACAACAGTCACCAACAGAAGGTCACAACAGCCACCAACAGGAAGGATGACAACAGTCATAACAGGAAGGATCACAAGTCACCAACAGGAAGGATCACAACAGCCACCAACAGGAAGGATGACAACAGTCCAACAGAAGGATCACAACAGTCACCAACAGGAAGGACCACAACAGTCACCAACAGGAAGGATCACAACAGTCACCAACAGGAAGGATCACAACAGTCACCAACAAGAAGGACACAACAGTCACCAACAGGAAGGACTCACAACAGTCACCAACAGGAAGGATCACAACAGCCAAACAGGAAGGATCACAAAAGCCACCAACAGGAAGGATCACAACAGTCACCAACAGGAAGGATCACAACAGTCACCAACAGGAAGGATCACAAAGCCACAACAGGAAGGATCACAACAGCCACCAACAGGAAGGATCACAACAGTCACCAACAGGAAGGATCACAACAGTCACCAACAGGAAGGACCACAACAGTCACCAACAGGAAGGACCACAACAGTCACCAACAGGAAGGACCACAACAGTCACCAACAGGAAGGATCACAACAGCCACCAACAGGAAGGATCACAACAGTCACCAACAGGAAGGATCACAACAGTCACCAACAGGAAGGACCACAACAGCCACCAACAGGAAGGACACTACACGCTATACGTCAGACCAATACCACAATACATTCCCTCAGTGAGGAACCTTTGCCTCATATATTAATTAAAATATAAAAAACATTTCTCTTCCGTGATCCAAAGGGGCCAACCACGAGGAGAGGTGAAGGAGCCAGCTGTAACTATGCTACATAACATATCTGGCCAAAGTGACTTACCCTTAACATAAAAGAGAAAGTGGACAAAATCCAAATACATAGCAAGATCGGGGGGCAAGATCAGACACCTTCGCAGGAAATTTCGAAACCCAAATTAGCTATACGGAGATGTGGAGTTGTATGTTCAGCGAATGATTAGCGAACAGATTAATTGAGCAAGAAAATATGCTAATTATGGCTAATTATATATAAAGTTGCAAGAGTATTCTAAGAAGCAAGATGGTCAATAACAATTATTTAGGTAACTCTAGCAGCATAAAGACTGAGGCAGGGGCTGCTGCTCTACCTGTCACATTAAGACTGAGGCAGGGGGCTGGTGCTCTACCTGACACATTAAGACTGAGGCAGGGGGCAGGTGCTCTACCTGTCACATTAAGACTGAGGCAGGGGGCTGGTGCTCTACCTGCCACATAAAGACTGGACCAGGGGCTGGTGCTCTACCTGTCACATTAAGACTGAGGCAGGGGCTGGTGCTCTACCTGTCACATTAAGACTGAGCTAGGGGCTGGTGCTCTACCTGTCACATAAAGACTGAGGCAGGGGCTGGTGCTCTACCTGTCACATTAAGACTGAGCCAGGGGCTGGTGCTCTACCTGTCACATAAAGACTGAGGCAGTGGCTGGTGCTCTACCTGTCACATTAAGACTGAGCCAGAGGCTGGTGCTCTACCTGTCACATTAAGACTGAGGCAGGGGCTGGTGCTCTACCTGTCACATTAAGACTGAGCCAGGGGCTGGTGCTCTATCTGCCACATAAAGACTGAGCCAGGGGCTGGTGCTCTACCTGTCACATAAAGACTGAGGCAGGGGCTGGTGCTCTACCTGTCACATTAAGACTGAACCAGGGGCTGGTGCTCTACCTGCCACATAAAGACTGAGGCAGGGGCTGGTGCTCTACCTGTCACATTAAGACTGAGCCAGGGGCTGGTGCTCTACCTGTCACATAAAGACCGAGGCAGGGGCTGGTGCTCTACCTGTCACATTAAGACTGAGGCAGGGGCTGGTGCTCTACCTGTCACATTAAGACTGAGGCAGGGGGTTGGTGCTCTACCTGCCACATTAAGACTGAGGCAGGGGCTGGTGCTCTACCTGCCACATAAAGACTGAGCCAGGGGCTGGTGCTCTACCTGTCACATAAAGACTGAGGCAGGGGCTGGTGCTCTACCTGTCACATAAAGACTGAGGCAGGGGGCTGGTGATCTACCTGTCACATAAAGACTGAGCCAGGTGGCTGGTGCTCTACCTGACACATAAAGACTGAGCCAGGGGGTTGGTGCTCTACCTGACATAAAGACTGAGCCAGGGGCTGGTGCTCTACCTGACACATAAAGACTGAACCAGGGGGATGGTGCTCTACCTGACACATAAAGACTGAGCCAGGGGCTGGTGCTCTACCTGTCACATTAAGACTGAGGCAGGGGCTGGTGCTCTACCTGTCACATTTAGACTGAGGCAGGGGCTGGTGCTCTACCTGCCACATAAAGACTGAGCCAGGGGCTGGTGCTCTACCTGTCACATAAAGACTGAGGCAGGGGCTGGTGCTCTACCTGTCACATTAAGACTGAGGCAGGGGCTGGTGCTCTACCTGCCACATAAAGACTGAGGCAGGGGCTGGTGCTCTACCTGTCACATTAAGACTGAGCCAGGGGCTGGTGCTCTACCTGTCACATAAAGACGAGGCAGGGGCTGGTGCTCTACCTGTCACATTAAGACTGAGGCAGGGGCTGGTGCTCTACCTGTCACATTAAGACTGAGGCAGGGGTTGGTGCTGTACCTGCCACATTAAGACTGAGGCAGGGGCTGGTGCTCTACCTGCCACATAAAGACTAAGCCAGGGGGCTGGTGCTCTACCTGTCACATAAAGACTGAGGCAGGGGCTGGTGCTCTACCTGTCACATAAAAACTGAGCCAGGGGCTGGTGCTCTACCTGTCACATAAAGACTGAGCCAGGGGGCTGGTGCTCTACCTGACACATAAAGACTGAGCGAGAGGGCTGGTGCTCTACCTGACACATAAAGACTGAGCCAGGGGCTGGTGCTCTACCTGACACATGAAGACTGAGCCAGGGGGCTGGTGCTCTACCTGACACATAAAGACTGAGCCAGGGGGCTGGTGCTCTACCTGTCATATAAAGAATGAGCCAGGGGGCTGGTGCTCTACCTGCCACATAAAGACTGAGGCAGGGGCTGGTGCTCTACCTGCCACATAAAGTCTGAGCCAGGGCGCTGGTGCTCTACCTGTCACATAAAGACTGAGGCAGGAGCTGGTGCTCTACCTGCCACATAAAGACTGAGGCAGGGGCTGGTGCTCTACCTGCCACATAAAGACTGAGGCAGGGGCTGGTGCACTACCTGTCACATAAAGACTGAGCCAGGGGGCTGGTGCTCTACCTGTCACATAAAGACTGAGGCAGGGGCTGGTGCTCTACCTGTCAAATAAAGGCTGAGCCAGGGGGCTGGTGCTCTACCTGCCACATAAAGACTGAGCCAGGGGCTGGTGCTCTGCCTGTCACATAAAGACTGTGGCAGGGGCTGGTGCTCTACCTGTCACATAAAGACTGAGGCAGGGGGCTGGTGCTCTACCTGTCACATAAAGACTGAGGCAGAAGCTGGTGCTCTACCTGTCACATAAAGACTGAGGCAGGGGCTGGTGCTCTACCTGTCACATAAAGACTGAGCCAGGGGCTGGTGCTCTACCTGCCACATAAAGACTGAGGCAGGGGCTGGCGCTCTACCTGTCACATAAAGACTGAGCCAGGGGCTGGTGCTCTACCTGCCACATAAAGACTGAGGCAGGGGCTGGCGCTCTACCTGCCACATAAAGACTGAACCAGGGGCTGGTGCTCTACCTGTCACATAAAGACTGAGGCAGGAGCTGGTGCTCTACCTGTCACATAAAGACTGAGGCAGGGGGCTGGTGCTCTACCTGTCACATAAAGACTGAGGCAGGAGCTGGTGCTCTACCTGTCACATAAAGACTGAGCCATGGGGCTGGTGCTCTACCTGTCACATAAAGACTGAGGCAGGGGCTGGTGTACTACCTGTCACATAAAGACTGAGCCAGGGGGCTGGTGCTCCACCTGACACATAAAGACTGAGCCAGGGGGCTGGTGCTCTACCTGTCACATAAAGACTGAGCCAGGGGGTTGGTGCTCTACCTGTCACATAAAGACTGAGCCAGGGGCTGGTGCTCTACCTGTCACATAAAGACTGAGGCAGGGGGCTGGTGCTCTACCTGTCACATAAAGACTGAGGCAGGGGCTGGTGCACTACCTGTCACATAAAGACTGAGCCAGGGGGCTGGTGCTCCACCTGACACATAAAGACTAAGCCAGGGGCTGGTGCTCTACTAGTGACATAAAGACTGAGCCAGGGGGCTGGTGCTCTACCTGTCACATAAAGACTGAGCCAGGGGGTTGGTGCTCTACCTGCCACATAAAGACTGAGCCAGGGGGCTGGTGCTCTACCTGCCACATAAAGACTGAGCCAGGGGTTGGTGCTCTACCTGACACATAAAGACTGAGCCAGGGGGCTGGTGCTCTACCTGCACATAAAGACTGAGCCAGGGGCTGGTGCTCTACCTGTCACATAAAGACTGAGGCAGGGGCTGGTGCTCTACCTGTCACATAAAGACTGAACCAGGGGCTGGTGCTCTACCTGTCACATAAAGACTGTGGCAGGGGCTGGTGCTCTACCTGTCACATAAAGACTGAGCCAGGGGCTGGTGCTCTACCTGCCACATAAAGACTGAGCCAGGGGGCTGGTGCTCTACCTGTCACATAAAGACTGAGGCAGGGGCTGGTGCTCTGCCTGTCACATAAAGACTGTGGCAGGGGCTGGTGCTCTACCTGTCACATAAAGACTGAGGCAGGGGGCTGGTGCTCTACCTGTCACATAAAGACTGAGGCAGAAGCTGGTGCTCTACCTGTCACATAAAGACTGAGGCAGGGGCTGGTGCTCTACCTGTCACATAAAGACTGAGCCAGGGGCTGGTGCTCTACCTGCCACATAAAGACTGAGGCAGGGGCTGGCGCTCTACCTGTCACATAAAGACTGAGCCAGGGGCTGGTGCTCTACCTGCCACATAAAGACTGAGGCAGGGGCTGGCGCTCTACCTGCCACATAAAGACTGAGCCAGGGGGCTGGTGCTCTACCTGTCACATAAAGACTGAGGCAGGAGCTGGTGCTCTACCTGTCACATAAAGACTGAGGCAGGGGGCTGGTGCTCTACCTGTCACATAAAGACTGAGGCAGGAGCTGGTGCTCTACCTGTCACATAAAGACTGAGCCATGGGGCTGGTGCTCTACCTGTCACATAAAGACTGAGGCAGGGGCTGGTGTACTACCTGTCACATAAAGACTGAGCCAGGGGGCTGGTGCTCCACCTGACACATAAAGACTGAGCCAGGGGGCTGGTGCTCTACCTGTCACATAAAGACTGAGCCAGGGGGTTGGTGCTCTACCTGTCACATAAAGACTGAGCCAGGGGGCTGGTGCTCTACCTGTCACATAAAGACTGAGGCAGGGGGCTGGTGCTCTACCTGTCACATAAAGACTGAGGCAGGGGCTGGTGCACTACCTGTCACATAAAGACTGAGCCAGGGGGCTGGTGCTCCACCTGACACATAAAGACTAAGCCAGGGGGCTGGTGCTCTACTGTGACATAAAGACTGAGCCAGGGGGCTGGTGCTCTACCTGTCACATAAAGACTGAGCCAGGGGGTTGGTGCACTACCTGCCACATAAAGACTGAGCCAGGGGTTGGTGCACTACCTGCCACATAAAGACTGAGCCAGGGGGCTGGTGCTCTACCTGCCACATAAAGACTGAGCCAGGGGGCTGGTGCTCTACCTGCCACATAAAGACTGAGCCAGGGGGCTGGTGCTCTACCTGTCACATAAAGACTGAGGCAGGGGATGGTGCTCTACCTGTCACATAAAGACTGAACCAGGGGCTGGTGCTCTACCTGTCACATAAAGACTGTGGCAGGGGCTGGTGCTCTACCTGTCACATAAAGACTGAGGCAGGGGGCTGGTGCTCTACCTGTCACATAAAGACTGAGGCAGAAGCTGGTGCTCTACCTGTCACATAAAGACTGAGGCAGGGGCTGGTGCTCTACCTGTCACATAAAGACTGAGCCAGGGGCTGGTGCTCTACCTGCCACATAAAGACTGAGGCAGGGGCTGGCGCTCTACCTGTCACATAAAGAGTGAGCCAGGGGCTGGTGCTCTACCTGGCACATAAAGACTGAGGCAGGGGCTGGCGCTCTACCTGCCACATAAAGACTGAACCAGGGGGCTGGTGCTCTACCTGTCACATAAAGACTGAGGCAGGAGCTGGTGCTCTACCTGTGACATAAAGACTGAGGCAGGGGGCTGGTGCTCTACCTGTCACATAAAGACTGAGGCAGGAGCTGGTGCTCTACCTGTCACATAAAGACTGAGCCAGGGGCTGGTGCTCTACCTGTCACATAAAGACTGAGGCAGGGGGCTGGTGCTCTACCTGTCACATAAAGACTGAGGCAGGGGCTGGTGCTCTACCTGTCACATAAAGACTGAGCCAGGGGGCTGGTGCTCTACCTGTCACATAAAGACTGAGCCAGGGGCTGGTGCTCTACCTGTCACATAAAGACTGAGCCAGGGGGTTGGTGCACTACCTGCCACATAAAGACTGAGCCAGGGGGTTGGTGCTCTACCTGCCACATAAAGACTGTGCCAGGGGGATGATGCTCCACCTGACACATAAAGACTGAGCCAGGGGGCTGGTGCTCTACCTGTCACATAAAGACTGAGACAGGGGGCTGGTGCTCTACCTGTCACACAAAGACTGAGCCAGGGGGTTGGTGCACTACCTGACACATAAAGACTGAGCCAGGGGGCTGGTGCTCTACCTGCCACATAAAGACTGAGCCAGGGGGTTGGTGCACTACCTGACACATAAAGACTGAGCCAGGGGGCTGGTGCTCTACCTGACACATAAAGACTGAGCCAGGGGGCTGGTGCTCTACCTGACACATAAAGACTGAGCCAGGGGGCTGGTGCTCTACCTGTCACATAAAGACTGAGCAAGGGGGCTGGTGCTCTACCTGTCACATAAAGACTGAGCCAGCGGGTTGGTGCACTACCTGACGTATAAAGACTGAGCCAGGGGGCTGGTGCTCTACCTGCCACATAAAGACTGAGCCAGGGGGTTGGTGCTCTACCTGTCACATAAAGACTGAGCCAGGGGCTGGTGCTCTACCTGCCACATAAAGACTGAGCCAGGGGGCTGGTGCTCTACCTGACACATAAAAACTGAGCCAGGGGGCTGGTGCTCTACCTGCCACATAAAGACTGAGCCAGGGGGCTGGTGCTCTACCTGTCACATAAAGACTGAGCCAGGGGGCTGGTGCTCTACCTGTCACATAAAGACTGAGGCAGGGGCTGGTGCTCTACCTGTCACATAAAGACTGAGGCAGGGGCTGGTGCTCTACCTGCCACATAAAGACTGAGCCAGGGGGCTGGTGCTCTACCTGTCACATAAAGACTGAGGCAAGGGCTGGTGCTCTACCTGTCACATAAAGACTGAGGCAGGGGCTGGTGCTCTACCTGTCACATAAAGACTGAGCCAGGGGCTGGTGCTCTACCTGCCACATAAAGACTGAGGCAGGGGCTGGTGCTCTACCTGTCACATAAAGACTGAGCCAGGGGCTGGTGCTCTACCTGCCACATAAAGACTGAGGCAGGGGCTGGCGCTCTACCTGCCACATAAAGACTGAGCCAGGGGCTGGTGCTCTACCTGTCACATAAAGACTGAGGCAGGGGCTGGTGCTCTACCTGTCACATAAAGACTGGGGCAGGGGGCTGGTGCTCTACCTGTCACATAAAGACTGAGGCAGGGGCTGGTGCTCTACCTGTCACATAAAGACTGAGCCAGGGGGCTGGTGCTCTACCTGTCACATAAAGACTGAGGCAGGGGGCTGGTGCTCTACCTGTCACATAAAGACTGAGGCAGGGGCTGGTGTACTACCTGTCACATAAAGACTGAGCCAGGGGGCTGGTGCTCCACCTGACACATAAAGACTGAGCCAGGGGGCTGGTGCTCTACCTGTCATATAAAGACTGAGCCAGGGGGTTGGCGCTCTACCTGTCACATAAAGACTGAGCCAGGGGGCTGGTGCTCTACCTGTCACATAAAGACTGAGGCAGGGGGCTGGTGCTCTACCTGTCACATAAAGACTGAGGCAGGGGCTGGTGCTCTACCTGTCACATAAAGACTGAGCCAGGGGGCTGGTGCTCCACCTGCCTCATAAAGACTGAGCCAGGGGGCTGGTGCTCTACCTGTCACATAAAGACTGAGGCAGGGGCGGGTGCTCTTCCTGACAGATAAAGACTGAGCCAGGGGGCTGGTGCTCTACCTGCCACATAAAGACTGAGCCAGGGGGCTGGTGCTCTACCTGACACATAAAGACTGAGCCAGGGGGCTGGTGCTCTACCTGACACAGAAAGACTGAGCCAGGGGGCTGGTGCTCTACCTGCCACATAAAGACTGAGCCAGGGGGCTGGTGCTCTACCTGTCACATAAAGACTGAGCCAGGGGGCTGGTGCTCTACCTGTCACATAAAGACTGAGCCAGGGGGCTGGTGCTCTACCTGCCACATAAAGACTGAGCCAGGGGGCTGGTGCTCTACCTGCCACATAAAGACTGAGCCAGGGGGCTGGTGCTCTACCTGCCACATAAAGACTGAGCCAGGGGGCTGGTGCTCTACCTGACACATAAAGACTGAGCCAGGGGGCTGGTGCTCTACCTGACACATAAAGACTGAGCCAGGGGGCTGGTGCTCTACCTGCCACATAAAGACTGAGCCAGGGGGCTGCTGCTCCACCTGCCACATAAAGACTGAGCCAGGGGGCTGGTGCTCTACCTGTCACACACAACCCACACGGCTCCACTACACTAACCTGGCTGTCTGATCTTATCTTTCCCAAACTCCCGCGCCTGCAATGTGAAGCCATAATTGCACATGTCAGATAAGCTCACAGGGATTATCTAGGGTTATCTAGAGATTTGTTGAACAAATTTCCATAGAGAAAAAGTATGGAGGCTGGTGTTGACACATTCTCTAGTCAAGACCAGCAGTGAGGGGAGGTCGATCTAACACAACACGTCTCACTTGGTTCCATTGTTTAATAGGTCTTGTAATTATGTCTACTTCAAATGGCAATTTAATTATTATAGATTTGATTGTTAAAATACATGTAAGGTGTGCCAGCGCCTTTCTGAATGACAAGGAGAGACAGAGTTTGAGAAAGAAAGGATCACAGATACAAAGGTTTTAGGCTAACAAATGTTAGTCTAATACCAAATGTTCCATTAGTAAACTTATCACTAATGTCTATAGTGGTGACTTATATAACTGGTGGAGTATCAGTCACGTGTAACACAGCACGGAGCAGGACGGTGCTGACGCTCCCACCACAACCTCGGAGATCCTTAACACACATGTTGATAATTGATCAGAGTCCATGTAGTAGTACAGTCCAGTTCGTTCTCGACTCACAATCGAGAATTCCGTGTTCGAATCCCGGGCGGGAAAGAATTTTTTGAGCGCATTTATCATCACCTAATGCCCCCTTTACTGATAGGTGAGTTCCTACTCACCTAGCAGTAAGCAGGTACTCAGCAGTTAGTTACTTTGTGTGGGGTTGAATCCTGGGCGGGGTGAGTAATTTGACCTTGGGGAGAGGGAGGGAGGGGAGGGAACTCCGTATAAGCCTAACGTGGATCATTACACTCTGGCTGCCTGTTCCCAGACTTAATTAATGAAAATTAATAAACTAATAATTCCGTAACTGAACTGCTTCCATCACTGCAATTATGAAACATGGGACATGGAGTTCTAATTAGATACCCGAAACATCAATATTAATATTTACCTATATATATATATATATATATATATATATATATATATATATATATATATATATATATATATATATATATATATATTTTGTATATATATATACTTATATATATATATTATATATATATATATATATATATATATTAGTATATTTTGGTAGCAGTCTTTCCTGTAGACATATGTTATTAAATATGACCGAAAAAGTAAGATTAATAATTCTAACACGAATTTTCTCAATTTTCCTTATGTTTGTTTTTACTGATGACGGTAAATTAAAAATCAATTCTCCAAAATTCATTCTTTATTTCTTAGTCTGACGCGACACTTGAGCGCGTTTCGTAAAACTTATTACATTTTCAAAGACTTTAGTTACACACACACAGAACAACTATAACTGAACAGAGTTTAAATACCTGCAAATTTATTTAGTTGCAGGTATTTAAACTCTGTTCAGTTATAGTTGTTCTGTGTGTGTTCTGGCCGTTCTGAAAACGGCCAGCCTACTCATGAGAAACTCTCCAGACACGGAGCAGAACGCTCTAAAAGAGACAAACGTCGTCTATGCCTTCAAATGCCCTTTCGGGGACTGTAAGCCTCAAAAAACTCAGTATATAGGCAAGACAACAACATCTCTTTCCAGGCGTTTAACGATGCATAAGCAACAGGGCTCCATTAAGGAACATATATTCTCTTCCCACAACCAAACCATCACCAGAGAAATCTTAGCAAACAACACAGAAATCATTGATAGATACAGCGACAGCAGGCGGCTTGACATCTGCGAGGCACTACACATCAAGAAGTCAACACCAGCAATCAACAGCCAATTAACGCACAACTATATTCTACCCACTTCAAGACTCCGCTCCAACATAGAAACATCAAGAAATATGGGCCAATAGGCCTTCTGCAGTCCTATTTGTACCCAACTTCTGCAAATCTATATCCATTATTCCGTGTTCTGTGTTTTGTTGAAAGTTTGTTTTTCACCCCACTATTGTACTACATCACCTCACCCAAATGCAGGTATAAGAGCCAATGCTGTTCAGCCATAAGTTCAGTCATAAGTTGTGTGTGGATAAACTAAAGTCTTTGAAAATGTAATAAGTTTTATGAAATGCGCTCAAGTGTCGCGTCAGACTAGAAATAAAAATGAATTTTGGAGAATTGATTTTTCATTTACCGTCACCAGTAAAAAGAAACATAAGGAAAATCGAGAAAATTCGTGTTAGAATTATTAATCTTACTTTTTCGGTCATATATAATAATATATGTCTACAGGAAAGACTGCTACCTAATATATATATATATATATATATATATATATATATATATATATATATATATATATATATATATATATATATATATATATATATTTAGACTGCTACCTAAATATATATATATATATATATATATATATATATATATATATATATATATATATATATATATATATATATATATATATATATATATATATATATATATATGTTATTAAATATGACCGAAAAAGTAAGATTAATAATTCTAACACGAATTTTCTCAATTTTCCTTATGTTTGTTTTTACTGATGACGGTAAATGAAAAATCAATTCTCCAAAATTCATTCTTTATTTCTTAGTCTGACGCGACACTTGAGCGCGTTTCGTAAAACTTATTACATTTTCAAAGACTTTAGTTACACACACACAGAACAACTATAACTGAACAGAGTTTAAACAGTTTTTCTTTTTTATACCTGCATTTGGGTGAGGTGATATGCTACAATGATTTGGGGTGAGGTGAGAACAAACACAGAACACGAAACAATGGGTATAAGCTAAAGGGAAGAATAGATCTGTAACTGCAGAAGGCCTATTGGCCTTCTGCAGTTACTATTGGCCCGTATTTCTTGATGTTTCTATATTGGAGCGGAGTCTTGAAGTGGGTAGAATATAGTTGTGCGTTAATTGGCTGTTGATTGCTGGTGTTGACTTCTTGATGTGTAGTGCCTCGCAGATGTCAAGCCGCCTGTTGTCGCTGTATCTATCAATGATTTCTGTGTTGTTTGTTAAGATTTCTCTGGTGATGGTTTGGTTGTGGGAAGAGATTATATGTTCCTTGATAGAGCCCTGTTGCTTATGCATCGTTAATCGCCTGGAAAGAGATGTTGTTGTCTTGCCTATATATTGAGTTCTTTGGGGCTTACAGTCCCCAAGTGGGCATTTGAAGGCATAGACGACATTGGTCTCTTTCAAAGCGTTCTGCTTTGTGTCTGGAGAGTTTCTCATGAGTAGTTGGCAGTTTTCTTGGTTTTATAGTAAATCGTCAATTGTATCTTCTGATTTTTGTCTGTAGGGATAACGTTTCTATTAACAATATCTTTCAGGACCCTTTCCTCCGTTTTATGAGCTGTGGAGAAGAAGTTCCTGTAAAATAGTCTAATAGGGGGTATAGGTGTTGTGTTAGTTGTATCTTCAGAGGTTGCATGGCGTTTCACTTTCCTTCTTATGATGTCTTCAATGAAACCATTGGAGAAGCCGTTGTTGACTAGGACCTGCCTTACTCTACAGAGTTCTTCGTCGACTTGCTTCCATTCTGAGCTGTGGCTGAGAGCACGGTCGACATAAGCGTTAACAACACTCCTCTTGTACCTATCTGGGCAGTCACTGTTGGCATTTAGGCACATTCCTATGTTTGTTTCCTTAGTGTAGACTGCAGTGTGGAAACCTCCGCTCCTTTCCATGACTGTTACATCTAGAAAGGGCAGCTTCCCATCCTTCTCCATCTCGTAAGTGAAACGTAACACAGAATTCTGCTCAAACGCTTCTTTCAGCTCCTGCAGATGTCTGACATCAGGTACCTGTGTAAAAATGTCGTCAACATACCTGCAGTATATGGCCGGTTTCAAGTTCAAGTCGACTAAGACTTTTTCCTCAATAGTACCCATGTAGAAGTTTGCAAACAGGACGCCTAGGGGAGAACCCATAGCGACCCCATCTACTTGCTTATACATGTGCCCATCCGGGCTCAAGAAGGGTGCCTCCTTAGTACAAGCTTGGAGTAGTTTCCTCAGGATATTTTCTGGCATGTCAAGGGGAGTACAGGCCGGGTCTCGATACACTCGGTCCACTATCATCCCGATTGTTTCATCCACAGGTACGTTGGTGAACAGTGATTCTACGTCCAACGATGCTCTTATCCCTGTAGCCCGTGTTCCCCGCAGTAAGTCAACAAATTCCTTCGGGGATTTCAGGCTGAAGTTGCACGGGACATAAGGAGTCAGTAAGCCGTTGAGTCGTTTCGCCAGTCTGTACGTGGGTGTGGGTATCTGGCTGATAATGGCCGAAGTGGGTTTCCAGGCTTATGCGTCTTGACGTTTCCATACGCATATCCAGGTTTATATTCTCCAATAATCTTTGGCAGGTGGAGTCCGGATTTCTTGGCATTCACAGTTTCAATCAACTTGTTGACCTTTGTTTTCAATTCGGCTGTAGTGTCCTTCGTTACCCTTTGGAATTTAGTTTGGTCAGAGAGTATGTGGTTCATTTTCGCCAGATATTCGTCTTTCTTAAGGATGACGTATATTGGCGACTTGTCGCCTCTCCTGACAACTATCTCCTTGTTCTCACGAAGGCTCTTGGCTGCCGCTTTACTCTCCACATACTCTCTGACCAAACTAAATAGCTTATACCCATTGTTTCGTGTTCTGTGTTTGTTCTCACCTCACCCCCAATCATTGTAGCATATCACCTCACCCAAATGCAGGTATAAAAAAGAAAAACTGTTTAAACTCTGTTCAGTTATAGTTGTTCTGTGTGTGTGTAACTAAAGTCTTTGAAAATGTAATAAGTTTACGAAACGCGCTCAAGTGTCGCGTCAGAGTAAGAAATAAAGAATGAATTTTGGAGATTGATTTTTCATTTACCGTCATCAGTAAAAACAAACATAAGGAAAATTGAGAAAATTCGTGTTAGAATTATTAATCTTACTTTTTCGGTCATATTTAATAACATATGTCTACAGGAAAGACTGCTACCAAAATATACTAATAATATTATATATATATATATATATATATATATATCTATATATATATATATATATATACTATATATACGGGAGGTGTCGGGGCGGGTGGACGCGTGGAGGGAGGCTCTGTTGTTTACTGAGCCATACCTAGTGACATCCTGGCGCCACCGAGCCTAGCCTTCACAAGGTGCTGTGTGAATATCCTGGGAAGGTGCAGGAGTGGACGGCAAGTGCCCAAAGTGGACCATCTCAACAAAAATGGATTAAAACAGGTGAATTTACAGTGTGGAATATAAGGGCAGTGAGGGCCACGGCGGCGCCCTGTAGGCCTCCCACAGTGAAGGTGTGGGGGGAGGGGGTGTTGTTGTGCGGTCAGGCGAGGGGGGGGGGGGTCACCCATGTGCCACCCAGTGATTATATAAATATATTTGGAAAAGAAAAACAGAAATTAGCAATCATGTTTAGTGTTAATGGAGCTCACAGTGTGTCAGTCTACAAGTGTATGATTCATTCACCATTGTGCAGTGATATACAAGGAAATTGGACCAGTGTTTAAGTGTCACCCAGACCCCCCCCCCCCCTCTCCCCTCAAGGCGAGCGGTGTCCGGTCAACCCCCACCCCCTCCCCGCGCGCTGGCCTCACCGCAGGCTGGGCGTCTCTCACCCACCTATTCACCACCCACACAGTGCCTGTTGCAGAGATGTGTCACCCTCCATGCACCCAGATATGGCACAGGTCACAGCAAGCATTCAGGTTCTTCCCAAAAGGGAGGGAGACACAAGTACCCACATGAGTGGGTACCCACATGAGTGAGTGCAAGGGACAGCTAACTACCCCCTGCCGCCACCACCCGTGATCACCCTCCCACGCCACGCCTATGTCACAGCCCGCCCGGGGGACGGAGGGGACTCCCCCAACTAACCAGGAACCCCTCAGCCAAGAACACGGTCCTGGGAACAATGTACCCAGAGCCGGTCGGCCGAGCGGACAGCACGCTGGACTTGTGATCCTGTGGTCCTGGGTTCGATCCCAGGCGCCGGCGAGAAACAATGGGCAGAGTTTCTTTCACCCTATGCCCCTGTTACCTAGCAGTAAAATAGGTACCTGGGTGTTAGTCAGCTGTCACGGACTGCTTCCTGGGGGGTGGAGGCCTGGTCAAGGACCGGGCCGCGGGGACACTAAAAAGCCCCGAAATCATCTCAAGATAACCCAGAGGCGCACCCAGAGGGGGACCCAGACTCAGAGGAACGTGTCGGGTTTGTGACGAATCTCACAGCCTTAGAAACGATGGAACCCTACGTCAGCACAACGGCTGTGAGGGTTCATGGACGTTACCTGTAGAGAGGGAAGGCCCATAGGCCCCGGCACCCCCGCACATCCCAGCAAACTTCATGTCATCAGATGACCTCCTGGGGGCCATCAAAGCATCCACCACCAGAACTCTTCCCCACATTCCTAAAGCTGCGCGCCCATTTGCAGCAGGGAAATATACAGACCTTCTAAGGAAAGTGAATGAACGGTCTGAAAATCTTAATGCTGCAGCCACCATCAAAGCATGGCATAATTTGCTCCTGTTTGGCAATATTGCTTAGGCGTACCTGCAAGAGGAGGCAAGTCACTAGCCTCATCAGTCACTAGGGCAATTAATATTTCCCCAGAGCTGACACTTGATCCCCATCCCTCCTCAACGCAAAAACCGTCGTGGAAGACAAGAGTTNCAACAGTCACCAACAGGAAGGATCACAACAGTCACCAACAGGAAGGATCACAACAGTCACCAACAGGAAGGATCACAACAGTCACAACAGGAAGGATCACAACAGTCACCAACAGGAAGGATCACAACAGTCACCAACAGGAAGGATCACAACAGTCATTAACAGGAAGGATCACAACAGTCACCAACAGGAAGGATCACAACAGTCACAAACAGGAAGGATCACAACAGTCACAACAGGAAGGATCACAACACAGTCATAACAGGAAGGATCAAACAGTCACCACAGGAAGGATCACAACAGTCACCAACAGGAAGGATCACAACAGTCACCAACAGGAAGGATCACAACAGTCACCAACAGGAAGGATCACAACAGTCACCAACAGGAAGGATCACAACAGTCATTAACAGGAAGGATCACAACAGTCATTAACAGGAAGGATCACAACAGTCACAACAGGAAGGATCACAACAGTCATTAACAGGAAGGATCACAACAGTCACCAACAGGAAGGATCACAACAGTCACCAACAGGAAGGATCACAACAGTCATAACAGGAAGGATCACAACAGTCACCAACAGGAAGGATCACAACAGTCACCAACAGGAAGGATCACAACAGTCACCAACAGGAAGGATCACAACAGTCATTAACAGGAAGGATCACAACAGTCACCAACAGGAAGGATCACAACAGTCACCAACAGGAAGGACCACAACAGTCACCAACAGGAAGGATCACAACAGTCACCAACAGGAAGGATCACAACAGTCACCAACAGGAAGGATCACAACAGTCATTAACAGGAAGGATCACAACAGTCACCAACAGGAAGGATCACAACAGTCATTAACAGGAAGGATCACAACAGTCACCAACAGGAAGGATCACAACAGTCACCAACAGGAAGGATCACAACAGTCACCAACAGGAAGGATCACAACAGTCATTAACAGGAAGGATCACAACAGTCAAACAGGAAGGATCACAACAGTCATTAACAGGAAGGATCACAACAGTCATTAACAGGAAGGATCACAACAGTCACCAACAGGAAGGATCACAACAGTCACCAACAGGAAGGATCACAACAGTCACCAACAGGAAGGATCACAACAGTCACCAACAGGAAGGATCACAACAGCCACCAACAGGAAGGACCACAACAGCCACCAACAGGAAGGACCACAACAGCCACCAACAGGAAGGATCACAACAGTCACCAACAGGAAGGATCACAACAGTCACCAACAGGAAGGATCACAACAGTCACCAACAGGAAGGATCACAACAGTCACCAACAGGAAGGATCACAACAGTCACCAACAGGAAGGACCACAACAGCCACCAACAGGAAGGATCACACAGCCACCAACAGGAAGGACCACAACAGCCACCAACAGGAAGGATCACAACAGTCACCAACAGGAAGGATCACAACAGTCACCAACAGGAAGGATCACAACAGTCACCAACAGGAAGGATCACAACAGCCACCAACAGGAAGGATCACAACAGTAACCAACAGGAAGGACCACATCAGTCACCAACAGGAAGGACCACAACAGCCACCAACAGGAAGGACCACAACAGCCACCAACAGGAAGGACCACAACAGCCACCAACAGGAAGGACCCCAACAGCCACCAACAGGAAGGACCACATCAGCCACCAACAGGAAGGACCACAACAGCCACCAACAGGAAGGACCACAACAGCCACCAACAGGAAGGACCACAACAGCCACCAACAGGAAGGACCCAACAGCCACCAACAGGAAGGACCACAACAGCCACCAACAGGAAGGACCACAACAGCCACCAACAGGAAGGATCACAACAGTCACCAACAGGAAGGACCACAACAGCCACCAACAGGAAGGATCACAACAGCCACCAACAGGAAGGACCACAACAGCCACCAACAGGAAGGATCACAACAGTCACCAACAGGAAGGATCACAACAGTCACCAACAGGAAGGATCACAACAGTCACCAACAGGAAGGATCACAACAGTCACCAACAGGAAGGATCACAACAGTCACCAACAGGAAGGATCACAACAGTCACCAACAGGAAGGATCACAACAGTCACCAACAGGAAGGATCACAACAGTCACCAACAGGAAGGATCACAACAGTCACCAACAGGAAGGATCACAACAGTCACCAACAGGAAGGATCACAACAGTCACCAACAGGAAGGATCACAACAGTCACCAACAGGAAGGATCACAACAGTCACCAACAGGAAGGATCACAACAGTCACCAACAGGAAGGATCACAACAGTCACCAACAGGAAGGATCACAACAGTCACCAACAGGAAGGATCACAACAGTCACCAACAGGAAGGATCACAACAGTCACCAACAGGAAGGATCACAACAGTCATTAACAGGAAGGATCACAACAGTCACCAACAGGAAGGATCACAACAGTCACCAACAGGAAGGATCACAACAGTCACCAACAGGAAGGATCACAACAGTCACCAACAGGAAGGATCACAACAGTCACCAACAGGAAGGATCACAACAGTCACCAACAGGAAGGATCACAACAGTCACCAACAGGAAGGATCACAACAGTCACCAACAGGAAGGATCACAACAGTCACCAACAGGAAGGATCACAACAGTCACCAACAGGAAGGATCACAACAGTCACCAACAGGAAGGACCACATCAGCCACCAACAGGAAGGACCACAACAACCACCAACAGGAAGGATCACAACAGTCACCAACAGGAAGGATCACAACAGTCACCAACAGGAAGGATCACAACAGTCACCAACAGGAAGGATCACAACAGTCACCAACAGGAAGGATCACAACAGTCATTAACAGGAAGGATCACAACAGTCACCAACAGGAAGGATCACAACAGTCACCAACAGGAAGGATCACAACAGTCACCAACAGGAAGGATCACAACAGTCATTAACAGGAAGGATCACAACAGTCATTAACAGGAAGGATCACAACAGTCATTAACAGGAAGGATCACAACAGTCATTAACAGGAAGGATCACAACAGTCACCAACAGGAAGGATCACAACAGTCACCAACAGGAAGGATCACAACAGCCACCAACAGGAAGGATCACAACAGTACCAACAGGAAGGACCACAACAGCCACCAACAGGAAGGACCACAACAGCCACCAACAGGAAGGACCACAACAGTCACCAACAGGAAGGATCACAACAGTCACCAACAGGAAGGATCACAACAGTCACCAACAGGAAGGATCACAACAGCCACCAACAGGAAGGATCACAACAGTAACCAACAGGAAGGACCACATCAGCCACCAACAGGAAGGACCACAACAGCCACCAACAGGAAGGACCACAACAGCCACCAACAGGAAGGACCACAACAGCCACCAACAGGAAGGACCACAACAGCCACCAACAGGAAGGACCACAACAGTCACCAACAGGAAGGACCACAACAGTCACCAACAGGAAGGACCACAACAGCCACCAACAGGAAGGACCACAACAGCCCCAACAGGAAGGACCACAACAGCCACCAACAGGAAGGACCACAACAGCCACCAACAGGAAGGACCACAACAGCCACCAACAGGAAGGACCACAACAGCCACCAACAGGAAGGACCCAACAGCCACCAACAGGAAGGACCACAACAGCCACCAACAGGAAGGACCACAACAGCCACCAACAGGAAGGATCACAACAGTCACCAACAGGAAGGATCACAACAGTCACCAACAGGAAGGATCACAACAGTCACCAACAGGAAGGATCACAACAGTCACCAACAGGAAGGATCACAACAGTCATTAACAGGAAGGATCACAACAGTCATTAACAGGAAGGATCACAACAGTCATTAACAGGAAGGATCACAACAGTCACCAACAGGAAGGATCACAACAGTCATTAACAGGAAGGATCACAACAGTCATTAACAGGAAGGATCACAACAGTCACCAACAGGAAGGATCACAACAGTCACCAACAGGAAGGATCACAACAGTCACCAACAGGAAGGATCACAACAGTCATTAACAGGAAGGATCACAACAGTCACCAACAGGAAGGATCACAACAGTCACCAACAGGAAGGATCACAACAGTCACCAACAGGAAGGATCACAACAGTCATTAACAGGAAGGATCACAACAGTCACCAACAGGAAGGATCACAACAGTCACCAACAGGAAGGATCACAACAGTCATTAACAGGAAGGATCACAACAGTCACCAACAGGAAGGATCACAACAGTCACCAACAGGAAGGATCACAACAGTCACCAACAGGAAGGATCACAACAGTCACCAACAGGAAGGATCACAACAGTCACCAACAGGAAGGATCACAACAGTCACCAACAGGAAGGACACAACAGCCACCAACAGGAAGGACCACAACAGCCACCAACAGGAAGGATCACAACAGTCACCAACAGGAAGGATCACAACAGTCACCAACAGGAAGGATCACAACAGTCACCAACAGGAAGGATCACAACAGCCACCAACAGGAAGGATCACAACAGTCACCAACAGGAAGGACCACAACAGTCACCAACAGGAAGGACCACAACAGCCACCAACAGGAAGGACCACAACAGCCACCAACAGGAAGGACCACAACAGCCACCAACAGGAAGGACCCCAACAGCCACCAACAGGAAGGACCACATCAGCCACCAACAGGAAGGACCACAACAGCCACCAACAGGAAGGACCACAACAGCCACCAACAGGAAGGACCACAACAGCCACCAACAGGAAGGACCACAACAGCCACCAACAGGAAGGACCACAACAGCCACCAACAGGAAGGACCACAACAGCCACCAACAGGAAGGATCACAACAGTCACCAACAGGAAGGACCACAACAGCCACCAACAGGAAGGATCACAACAGCCACCAACAGGAAGGACCACAACAGCCACCAACAGGAAGGATCACAACAGTCACCAACAGGAAGGATCACAACAGTCACCAACAGGAAGGATCACAACAGTCACCAACAGGAAGGATCACAACAGTCACCAACAGGAAGGATCACAACAGTCACCAACAGGAAGGATCACAACAGTCACCAACAGGAAGGATCACAACAGTCATTAACAGGAAGGATCACAACAGTCACCAACAGGAAGGATCACAACAGTCACAAACAGGAAGGATCACAACAGTCACCAACAGGAAGGATCACAACAGTCATTAACAGGAAGGATCACAACAGTCACCAACAGGAAGGATCACAACAGTCATTAACAGGAAGGATCACAACAGTCACGAACAGGAAGGATCACAACAGTCACCAACAGGAAGGATCACAACAGTCACCAACAGGAAGGATCACAACAGTCATTAACAGGAAGGATCACAACAGTCATTAACAGGAAGGATCACAACAGTCATTAACAGGAAGGATCACAACAATCATTAACAGGAAGGATCACAACAGTCACCAACAGGAAGGATCACAACAGTCATTAACAGGAAGGATCACAACAGTCATTAACAGGAAGGATCACAACAGTCACCAGCAGGAAGGATCACAACAGTCACCAACAGGAAGGATCACAACAGTCACCAAGAGTAAGGATCACAACAGTCATTAACAGGAAGGATCACAACAGTCACCAACAGGAAGGATCACAACAGTCACCAACAGGAAGGATCACAACAGTCACCAACAGGAAGGACCACAACAGCCACCAACAGGAAGGACCACAACAACCACCAACAGGAAGGATCACAACAGTCACCAACAGGAAGGATCACAACAGTCACCAACAGGAAGGATCACAACAGTCATTAACAGGAAGGATCACAACAGTCACCAACAGGAAGGATCACAACAGTCATTAACAGGAAGGATCACAACAGTCACCAACAGGAAGGATCACAACAGTCACCAACAGGAAGGATCACAACAGTCACCAACAGGAAGGATCACAACAGTCATTAACAGGAAGGATCACAACAGTCATTAACAGGAAGGATCACAACAGTCATTAACAGGAAGGATCACAACAGTCACCAACAGGAAGGATCACAACAGTCACCAACAGGAAGGATCACAACAGTCATTAACAGGAAGGATCACAACAGTCACCAACAGGAAGGATCACAACAGTCACCAACAGGAAGGATCACAACAGTCACCAACAGGAAGGATCACAACAGTCACCAACAGGAAGGATCACAACAGTCATTAACAGGAAGGATCACAACAGTCACCAACAGGAAGGATCACAACAGTCACCAACAGGAAGGATCACAACAGTCACCAACAGGAAGGATCACAACAGTCACCAACAGGAAGGATCACAACAGTCACCAACAGGAAGGATCACAACAGTCACCAACAGGAAGGACCACAACAGTCATTAACAGGAAGGATCACAACAGTCACCAACAGGAAGGATCACAACAGTCACCAACAGGAAGGATCACAACAGTCACCAACAGGAAGGATCACAACAGCCACCAACAGGAAGGATCACAACAGTCACCAACAGGAAGGACCACAACAGCCACCAACAGGAAGGACCCAACAGCCACCAACAGGAAGGACCACAACAGCCACCAACAGGAAGGACCACAACAGCCACCAACAGGAAGGACCACAACAGCCACCAACAGGAAGGACCACAACAGCCACCAACAGGAAGGACCACAACAGCCACCAACAGGAAGGACCACAACAGCCACCAACAGGAAGGACCCAACAGCCACCAACAGGAAGGACCACAACAGCCACCAACAGGAAGGACCACAACAGCCACCAACAGGAAGGACCACAACAGCCACCAACAGGAAGGATCACAACAGTCACCAACAGGAAGGACCACAACAGCCACCAACAGGAAGGATCACAACAGCCACCAACAGGAAGGACCACAACAGCCACCAACAGGAAGGATCACAACAGTCACCAACAGGAAGGATCACAACAGTCACCAACAGGAAGGATCACAACAGTCACCAACAGGAAGGATCACAACAGTCACCAACAGGAAGGATCACAACAGTCACCAACAGGAAGGATCACAACAGTCACCAACAGGAAGGATCACAACAGTCATTAACAGGAAGGATCACAACAGTCACCAACAGGAAGGATCACAACAGTCACAACAGGAAGGATCACAACAGTCACCAACAGGAAGGATCACAACAGTCATTAACAGGAAGGATCACAACAGTCACCAACAGGAAGGATCACAACAGTCATTAACAGGAAGGATCACAACAGTCACCAACAGGAAGGATCACAACAGTCACCAACAGGAAGGATCACAACAGTCACCAACAGGAAGGATCACAACAGTCATTAACAGGAAGGATCACAACAGTCACCAACAGGAAGGATCACAACAGTCATTAACAGGAAGGATCACAACAATCACCAACAGGAAGGATCACAACAGTCACCAACAGGAAGGATCACAACAGTCATTAACAGGAAGGATCACAACAGTCA
>WNGS01002307.1:22120-33754 GCA_020271785.1 Procambarus virginalis
AGAGGGGGGAAGGGGATTACTGGAGAGGGGGAAGGGATTACTGGAGAGGGGGAAGGGATTACTGGAGAGGGGGGAAGGGGATTACTGGAGAGGGGGAAGGGGATTACTGGAGAGGGGGAAGGGGATTACTGGTGAGGGGGAGGGATTACTAAACACAGCCTGAGGGGAGGTAATACAGGAGTGAGGCTCAGGCCCCACGCACACTTGTGTTCTGGTCGTCGTCGTCGTCGCCGCCACAGGAGCGTGGTGGACCAATGAGAGCAGGTCATTCCTGTAACGCAGTCCCTGGGCTGATAACGAGGCCATCAATAGAGCTAGTCCCCCACGGCCAGAGCGCGGCTTGTCTCAGCCGCTGGGACAAAAGAAGGTTGCCTAACAAGGCCAATTTGAGGCAGTCACGGTAACAACTGTCTCTGCCTCTCTCTCCACGTTCCTCAACACTGCCACTACGTTTGCCTTGGCTAGATTCTCGGGATCTCACCAGTCTCTCGTGTTATACGGGATGTCCAGTGGGGGATAACACAGTCTCTCGGCAGCCTCCTTCAGTAACTATGGTGATATCTGA
Organism: Procambarus virginalis; assembly: GCA_020271785.1. Classification (NCBI taxonomy): domain Eukaryota; kingdom Metazoa; phylum Arthropoda; class Malacostraca; order Decapoda; family Cambaridae; genus Procambarus; species Procambarus virginalis. Next base: position 22,686 of record WNGS01002307.1, read on the forward strand.
CGGTAGGAGGAGAGAAGCAGCGGGTTTGACAGTGATGTTGGGGTGTGGGTGGCTGTGAGTGTGGATGTGTAGGTGGGTGTATGGGTGTGGGGGATGTATTGGGGTGGGTGTAGGGGTGAGGGTTCTGGGGAAGGGTAGTAGCAATATGACTGGAATGATCGCTCTCTACAAGTCATTAACAAAGAGTGTAGGAGTGAAGGAATGTATATGACCCTGATGCATGCATAATGATGGGGTTATTTACCCAGCAACATATCATTTTCAGCCTCCTACCGCCCTCTGCCACATCTCTTAACAACCATGGTGAGACGCCAGCAGGTCCAGCAGTCTAGTCACGTCCAGACCCAGCACATACCTCCTGAACACATCTCTGGTAATTTCAATATCTTCCAAGGCTGCTTGGTTTACTGCCACCTCTCTTAGTTCAGGACTTGGTTCCCTGTCTCTTTCCCTCTCCCTCCGTCCCTGTCCCTCACCACTCTCCCTCCGTCCCGGTCCCTCTCCACTCTCCCTCCGTCCCGGTCCCTCACCACTCTCCCTCCGTCCCGTCCCTCACCACTCTCCCTCCGTCCCTGTCCCTCTCCACTCTCTCTCCGTCCCTGTCCCTCACCACTGTCCCTCCGTCCTTGTCCCTCGCCACTCCCCCTCCGTCCCTGTCCCTCACCACTCTCCCTCCGTCCTTGTCCCTCACCACTCCCCCTCCGTCCCTGTCCCTCACCACTCCCCCTCCGTCCCTGTCCCTCACCACTCCCCCTCCGTCCCTGTCCCTCACCACTCCCCCTCCGTCCCTGTCCCTCACCACTCCCCCTCCGTCCCTGTCCCTCACCACTCCCCCCGTCCCTGTCCCTCACCACTCCCCTCCGTCCCTGTCCCTCACCACTCTCCCTCCGTCCTTGTCCCTCACCACTCCCCCTCCGTCCCTGTCCCTCACCACTCCCCCTCCGTCCCTGTCCCTCACCACTCCCCCTCCGTCCTTGTCCCTCACCACTCCCCCTCCGTCCCTGTCCCTCACCACTCCCCCTCCGTCCTTGTCCCTCACCACTCCCCTCCGTCCCTGTCCCTCTCCCCTCCGCTCTCTTGGCTCCAAAGGTCGTTCATCTCCGTCCTTTTAATATGTTAATTTCTGATTAAAGGTAATCTGGGGCGGTAAGGAAGGCCTCGACTCTGCTTCCTGGACGCCACTTTCCCGAGCAGCAGCCAATCACAGCCCTGCAGAGTGTGTCCTTAGCCAATCACAGTCCTGCAGAGTGTGTCCTTAGCCAATCACAGTCCTGCAGAGTGTGTCCTTAGCCAATCACAGTCCTGCAGAGTATGTCCTTAGCCAATCACGGTCCTGCAGAGTATGTCCTTAGCCATCACAGCCCTGCAGAGTGTGTCCTTAGCCAATCACAGTCCTGCAGAGTGTGTCCTTAGCCAATCACAGTCCTGCAGAGTATGTCCTTAGCCAATCACAGTCCTGCAGAGTGTGTCCTTAGCCAATCACAGTCCTGCAGAGTGTGTCCTTAGCCAATCACAGTCCTGCAGAGTATGTCCTAGCCAATCACAGCCCTGCAGAGTGTGTCCTTAGCCAATCACAGCCCTGCAGAGTATGTCCTTAGCCAATCACAGTCCTGCAGAGTGTGTCCTTAGCCAATCACAGCCCTGCAGAGTGTGTCCTTAGCCAATCACAGCCCTGCAGAGTATGTCCTTAGCCAATCACAGCCCTGCAGAGTGTGTCCTTAGCCAATCACAGTCCTGCAGAGTGTGTCCTTAGCCAATCACAGTCCTGCAGAGTATGTCCTTAGCCAATCATAGTCCTGCAGAGTGTGTCCTTAGCCAATCACAGTCCTGCAGAGTATGTCCTTAGCCAATCACAGCCCTGCAGAGTATGTCCTTAGCCAATCACAGCCTGCAGAGTATGTCCTTAGCCAATCATAGCCCTGCAGAGTATGTCCTTAGCCAATCACAGTCCTGCAGAGTATGCCCTTAGCCAATCACAGTCCTGCAGAGTATGCCCTTAGCCAATCACAGTCCTGCAGAGTATGCCCTTAGCCAATCACAGTCCTGCAGAGTATGTCCTTAGCCAATCACAGTCCTGCAGAGTATGCCCTTAGCCAATCACAGTCCTGCAGAGTATGCCCTTAGCCAATCACAGTCCTACAATGGGATTCTTCAATCACGAGTCCACTTATTGGCCAGTTAAGAAGCTCTCCTCAACCAATTACAACACTGAGGTTGAAGGCTCAGGAAGTTTTATGCAGGTGTTTACTTGTCATTATTAAAATATCTCTTTTATCTTTACTTAAGATTAATATTCTGATAATATTCTCCTAACTTGTGGAACACCGGCCAGCCCCTCGGCAGGATGTAGAGAAGAGAGGAACCCTGGGAACCACCTACAGGTAACCTGCAGGTCATCAGTAGCAGTAATTATCATCCATCATGGTAGACATATCTACTCTTATAGCCGCGCAGAACACGCCGCAGCCCTCAGGTGAACACAACCAACTCTTTATTGTAGAGAACTTTAAGTGATAAGCTCATCAATTCTTAAGTTCCGATATCTCCATTGCCTCCCTGGCGTCTCCATTGCCTCCCTGGCGTCTCCATTGCCTCCCTGGCGTCTCCATTGCCTCCCTGGCGTCTCCATTGCCTCCCTGGCGTCTCCATTGCCTCCCTGGCGTCTCCATTGCCTCCCTGGCGTCTCCATTGCCTCCCTGGCGTCTCCATTGCCTCCCTGGCGTCTCCATTGCCTCCCTGGCGTCTCCATTGCCTCCCTGGCGTCTCCATTGCCTCCCTGGCGTCTCCATTGCCTCCCTGGCGTCTCCATTGCCTCCCTGGCGTCTCCATTGCCTCCCTGGCGTCTCCATTGCCTCCCTGGCGTCTCCATTGCCTCCCTGGCGTCTCCATTGCCTCCCTGGCGTCTCCATTGCCTCCCTGGCGTCTCCATTGCCTCCCTGGCGTCTCCATTGCCTCCCTGGCGTCTCCATTGCCTCCCTGGCGTCTCCATTGCCTCCCTGGCGTCTCCATTGCCTCCCTGGCGTCTCCATTGCCTCCCTGGCGTCTCCATTGCCTCCCTGGCGTCTCCATTGCCTCCCTGGCGTCTCCATTGCCTCCCTGGCGTCTCCATTGCCTCCCTGGCGTCTCCATTGCCTCCCTGGCGTCTCCATTGCCTCCCTGGCGTCTCCATTGCCTCCCTGGCGTCTCCATTGCCTCCCTGGCGTCTCCATTGCCTCCCTGGCGTCTCCATAGCCTCCCTGGCGTCAGACAACCACTGACCAAACTAAATATTTACATTAATGCCGCATATTGTGCAAGAAAGGAGCGGAGTTAGTGAGGCAGAGCAACAGATGAAACTAACAAGTTAGACACCCTCCTCCTGGGCCACGTCACACCGTCCTGGGTCACGTCACATTGTCCTGGGTCACGTCACACCCTCCTGCTAGGTCACGTCACACCCTCCTGGGCCACGTCACACCCTCCTGGGTTCACGTCACACCGTCCTGGGTCACGTCACACCGTCCTGGGTCACGTCACACCGTCCTGCTAGGTCACGTCACACCTCCTGGCCACGTAACACCGTCCTGGGTCACGTCCCACCGTCCTGGGTCACGTCACACCCTCCTGCTGGGTCACGTAAACCCTCCTGCTAGGTCACGTCACCCCAACTCCTGCTAGGTCACGTCACACCATCCTGGGTCACGTCACACCGTCCTGGTCACGTCACACCGTCCGCTAGGTCACGTCACACCCTCCTGGGACAGGGAAGTGGCCAGGTAGACCAACACTAACCACCCACCGAGCCTAACCGCTTCCGTTCCTCGTCCTCTCCCATCACCTATACCACGTTAACCACATTTCCACAACCTCGCTCATCCGGACCAAAACATTTCCGGACGAGAGCGTCGCGCGAATGGATTCAAAGATTCATTAGTTATTCGATTATACGAACCAGGCCAGCGGTTAGGCCGGTAACCCATCCCGCGGTAATGGGATCCGGTTAAGCAATTATCTGTTATCCTAACCGGCCATAAATTTAGCTCTAGGGTGCCCCAGCGGGTTTTATCCCAAACTGACCCTAGTGTGACCTGGTGGTAAAGGCTGCCTGCTATAATGTCACTTATAATTCCGCTTGACGGGGCCGGCGTATCGCCACTAATTACTTAATAATATCTTGTCATATTACCGGAAGTAAATTATATTAATTACAATACGACCACTGATTGGCTGGTTGTTTGCTGGTCGCAAATAACTATAATTATCCTAAATAGCTACTAGAATACTGCGCTTCGTTTTGTACTGCTAGGATAAGAAATATTGAGGTAAGAATAGGGATAAGGTAATTATCCCTATTCAAAGCTTCATAGAAGCTATCCTTATCCCAGCCTTGGACTGTTAGCCCATTCTCAGCCGAGGAAAGTGTAAACCAAACCCATATCCTAATTCAGGAATGAGTTAGGATATATGCTTGGTATCCCAGTGTACAGGTGTCCCAGGTGTACAGGTGTCCCAGGTGTACAGGTGTCCCAGGTGTACAGTGTCCCAGGTGTACAGGTGTCCAGTGTACAGTGTCCCAGGTAGGTTGCCAGGGTGAAGTATCCGAGGTGTGCAGGATCAGGTGGGCACCCCTACCCCCCCTCCACCCCAGACGGGGTGGAAGGGGGGTAGGGGAGTAGGGAGGGGAGTAGGGAGGGGAGTAGGGAGGGGAGTAAGGGAGGGGAGTAAGGGGAGGGAGTATCTGCATTAGTGCAGCTACCCAGGGCTGGGTAGGCTGCAGGGCTGATTTTTTTTTTTTTATTAATTCCTTAGGTACATCTGCATTAGTGCAGCTACCCTAGACTATATGAAGTGGAGTACAGTGTGTCAAAAAAGCTAACTAGGTGATGCTAGAAAATCCCCATCACACAGGATGGTTAGTCATACAGAGGCATGTGATAAGCAGTCTGCACTGGCAGATTCCGGATGCATTTTGAGGGTATCATCAACACAAGAGTGAATAAGGTAGCAGTGGTAATAAAGGTCCCCATCTCGCAGGATGGTTAGTCATACAGGGCCATATGTTTAGTAGCCTGCACTGGCAAATTTTGGGTACATTGTGAGGATATCTTCAAGAATACGAGAGTGAATAAAGTAATTGCAAAGCTCCAGGACCTCATGCCAAGGGTCTGAAAGGTCTAATAACTGGGCATTCAGTGATGTAGTGCGGGAGATCGTGCCGTAGTTCCTGCTCACAGAGTTTGCAACTGGAGTGCTCAGGATTGGGAGATCCGTCACCTGCAGCCACCTGCCACAGGTAACGGTAACCCAACCTGATCCTTGCAACCACTGTGTCGCACAGTCTAGTGCCTCAATATTAACAATATACTCTACGCTGCCAGATTGCCATGTTTCAATAACAAAGCCTCTGCGAACACACAAGGAAGGAGAATTCCGATAACAAGGAAACAAATGATTCTATACAACATCCACTAGACTACTCTGTGGTAAAATTTCAATAAGAAGATTATTTTATTCAGTTGGCTATCAATTGTCAATCAACTGGGAATGGCCATTTGAGAGTACCTGAAACTAACACCTTCTGAATATGAAATTTATTAATTGTAATAAATTTATGAAACTTCGAAAGGAAGGTTACAGATGTGGAAATGAATATAGTATGACGTGACTACGAAATATCGACCATTTTCAAGCAGTTTGTAAGAGCTCAATAGAGATAACGACGAAAAAGTACAAAGTTATTCTTTTAGCAAACACTCGTCATTATAGCCATTCCCTACATGCTGACCAAAATAAATCACATCGTACAACATTTGGAGCGGATATGATCACATGTTTTACTTGGCTACACTGCCTCACCCTAATGGTAACCGCCCTAACACCATAAATATTACATAAAATATGGATATGGTTTAATTTACAGTGAACCTATATACCTACCATTCTTTACTCCTCCTCTCCCTTCCCTTCCCTTCCGTTCTCTTCCTTATTCTCCTCTCCTCTCTCCTTTATATTTATTTCATCTTCCCGGTCCTCCTCCTTCCCTCACTCTGCCTGCCTCACAACCCTACTCTCTCCAACCCAATTAAACATGGCATAATAACTGTCCATATGCAAATGATTAAATTGCCATCCAGTCTGAAGGGTGGTGAACCTCAGAACGGGAGAGACAGGAAGAGGGTGAGAGAGGGAGAGTAAAGGGGAGAAAGAGGAAGACACAGGAAAGGAAAGGAGGGAGGGATGGGAGAAGGAGAGAAAGAGGGAGTACAGAGAGAGTTACAGACGTGATCTCTAGTACGAGAGTAGTCAGGTAGTAGATCTATATCCATGTATATTGTCAGAAGGAGAGCTGATAATCTGTATCTGTATCGTCATGTCTCTGCACTGTCTCTCTCCCTCCCTCGTCTCTCTCATCTCGTCTCGCGGTCAAGATGAAGACACCGGAGAATGAGAGAAGCGAGAAGGACGACATGAAAGAGTAAGAAGAGAGACGAGAGATAGATATCTCTCCTCGAGAAGAGAGCTCTCGAGAATCCAAGCGAATACGAGAGAGAGAGAGATCGAGACTCGAGAGCGAAGAAGAGAGAGATCGGAGAAGACTAGAGAATCGAGACGAGAATCGAGTAGAAGAGTGTGCGAAGAGAGAGAGAATGAGAGCGAGAGGAGAAGAAAGATATATATCTAGATACTATTCACGATGAGAACTCCGGGGTTCCTGGGGCGTTTATCGTGGGGGAAAGATGGAAACGCCTCAAGGGGGTGCTGGGAAATGAAACAGGGATTAAGGGCATACTAGGACAGACTAGGATGGAGTGCGAGCGGCGATGGAGGGCTGCGATCCCTCAATACATCAGCGAACGATCGGTCTGAGCAGCAAGGCGGAGAGGAAAGAGTAGGTTCTCCAAAAAACGCAGTCTTCTATTGCCGGTGGAAGAAGAATGGAATGCTTCTACTAGATCATGTATTACACTTAGTAATGCAGGTGCACAACGGGCAGAAACCTCCAGGGGTTCATTAGCCAAGGAGGGAAATGTTACAATGGTCTTGGAAGGATCTAAGCCCGCACGGGGCTTCCAGGTGAGTCAAGACAAAAAGGCTGACAAACTAGGGTGATACAACGAAGATCGATAAAGGGGTGAACACAGGAACAATACAGAAATAGAGGTATACCCGCCAGGCGCTAGTGGCACATACGAGCCAGCTGGCATCTACATACAAAGATTAATCCAATGTAATTGGCCTGTTTGTTGAACATTGTTTCTCTGTTGCTTGGCATTCCGGTGCTTACATCGTTCTGCGGACTTGTCCCTTTCACTCTATCCTACTTAAATTACTGTACGAACTCCCTCTGAGTCATATTAGCCCTCATGTAACATGTTTGGTGATACTGGTAATGTGATGGATCACTACAGAAGCAGAAAAGGGTCAGCGAACACACCACATGAGAAGGACATCCTTGAATTAAGGTTTCGGCCATAATCACGGTTTATTGACTTCTTTACGTTCTTTCAACTACCGAATCAGTAGACACATTCAATTACGACCAAATGGGAGCCCAGTGATCAGATGAATATTACCGACTCACTGAAGGGTTACCCGTCACCTTCTTAAGCCTATATTATATAGATAATCTCTACAGATACTCTATATTATATATATATTTATATATGTATACTATCATTTATCATATAAATCATATATATATATATATATTATTGGAGATATATAATATTACATATATATATAATATCTCATCCGTTAATATTGCCCAAGATGAGCTCTGATAAAGGGGTCTCATCAGACTAATACACTCGACGGAATGTAAAACGTAAGGGGGGGGCGGGGGGTGGGCGGGGTGTAGAGAGAGGATGATATCAAGAATGTCTTGGACGAGGATGGGGGCAGTCGTGTCATAGATAAAGGTAATCTATTCGCGCCGAAGGCTGTCTCCCCCTCTCCCGTGCACCTCCTCTCCCCTCTTGACATGTCCCAATCTCTCTCTTCTTCCGCTCCTAGCAATTCCCTGCTTAGGGTGACGTTATGAAGTAGATGGCCCTCGACGTGCTTAATGGACCTTGTTAAATGTCGAATGCCTCAAAATTGGCCTTGTTAGGCCCAAATCCCCTCTCTTCATCCGCTCCCTACAATGGATATGGGTTCGAGGGTTCTGGGGTGCCTTCTTTTGTTAAAAGCGGAGGAGAAATAGCAGAGATCTCTTCCTCTCGCCTGGCAACTCGTGGGGGACTCTAGCTAGATGGATGGGCACTCTCTAGGTATCAGCAAAGGGGAATGCGTTACAGGACATGACCTGATATCTATTGGTACACCTACGCATCAGTGGGAGGCGGCGGCGGACGACGACGACGACGACCCAGAACACAAGTGTGCGTGGGGCCTGAGCCTCACTCCTGTATTACCTCCCATCCGGCGGTGTTTCTGTAATCCCGTCCCCCTCACACCAGTAATACCTCGCCACTCTCCAAACCGTCCCTACTCTCTCCAGTAAATCACCTCCCTCTCAAATCCCCATTCCCCCCCCCCAGTAATCCCCTTCCCCCTCTCCAGTAATCCCCTTCCCCCTCTCCAGTAATCCCCCCCCCTCTCCGAGTATCCCCCTTCCCTCCCCTCTCTCCAGTAATCCCTTCCCCTCCGAATTACCACCTTCCCAGACCCCCCCAATAATCCCCTTCCCCCTCTCCAGTAATCCCCTTCCCAATCTCCGTAATCCCCTTCACCCTCTACAGTAATCCACTTACCCCCCTCTCACATAATCCCATGACCACCATCTCCAAGCTCAATCCCCTTCACCACCTCCAGTACCCTTCACCAAACTATCCGTAATAACACTCCCCCTCTACACTCATCCCATTCAATCTACAGTAATCCATCAACCTATCAAGTAATCCTTGTCCCTCTCCAGTAATCCCCTTCCCCCTCTCCAGTAATCCCCTTCAGCATCTCGAGGTAATGCCCTTCACCCTTCTCCAGTAATCCCTGTCCACCTCTACAGTATAACCATTCCCATCTACAGTAAAGTCCACACCGTTCCCCCTTCTCCAGTAATCCTCCTACCCTCTCCATACCCCATACTCCAATTCACCCATCTCCCCTCCGCAATAATTCCCTCCCCCTCTCCCGCTTAATCCTTACCCCCTCCCCCTCCCCAGTAATCCATCCCCTCCTCCTTTAATAATACCCTCTCCCCCTCAACTTCCCTACCCCCCTCCCCCTCTAAGATCCTACCCCTCCCCCCGAGATCCCACCCATCCTATAATTCCAACCTTGCCCCGGGCAGTGATCCCTTAACCAACAACAAACCGTGTACACCTGCGGGTGACCAGGTGGCAGCCGCTCATGGTGACTCAGGTGTGACCAGCACCCCTGGGGACTAAGGTGTGAGCCCAGCTCGCCCTGGTGACTCAGGTGTGACCAGACCCGCGGCCCCCTGAGACTCAGGTGTTGACCAGCCGGGTCTGGTGACTCGGGTGTTGACCAGCCGCTCCTGGTGGCTCAGGTGTTGACCAGCCGCCCCTGATGACTCAGGTGTTGACCAGCCCCCCCTGGTGACTCAGGTGTTGACCAGCCCCCCCTGGTGACTCAGGTGTTGACCAGCCCCCCCTGGTGACTCAGGTGTTGACCAGCCCCCCCTGGTGACTCAGGTGTTGACCAGCCCCCCCTGGTGACTCAGGTGTTGACCAGCCCCCCCTGGTGACTCAGGTGTTGACCAGCCCCCCCTGGTGACTCAGGTGTTGACCAGCCCCCCCTGGTGACTCAGGTGTTGACCAGCCCCCCCTGGTGACTCGGGTGGTGACCAAGCCGCCCCTGGTAACTCCGGGTTGACAAGCCGCTCTGGTGACTCGGGTGTTGAGCAGCCGACCCATGTATGACTCAGGTGTGACAGCCCCCTGGTGAGGGGTGGGGGGGGTGGGGGGATCAGGTGTTGACCAGCCGCCCCTGATGACTCAGGTGTTGACCAGCCGCCCCTGATGACTCAGGTGTTGACCAGCCCCCCCTGGTGACTCAGGTGTTGACCAGCCTCCCCTGGTGACTCGGGTGTTGACCAGCCGCCCCTGATGACTCAGGTGTTGACCAGCCGCCCCTGGTGACTCAGGTGTTGACCAGCCCCCCCTGGTGACTCAGGTGTTGACCAGCCCCCCCTGGTGACTCAGGTGTTGACCAGCCCCCCCTGGTGACTCAGGTGTTGACCAGCCCCCCCTGGTGACTCAGGTGTTGACCAGCCCCCCCTGGTGACTCAGGTGTTGACCAGCCCCCCCTGGTGACTCAGGTGTTGACCAGCCCCCCCTGGTGACTCAGGTGTTGACCAGCCCCCCCTGGTGACTCAGTGTGCCGACAGCCGCCCCCGGTGACTCAGGTGTGACCCAGCAGCCCTGGTGATTCAGGTGTTGACCAAGCCGCCCTGGTGACTCAGGTGTTGACCAGCCCCCCCTGGTGACTCAGGTGTTGACCAGCCCCCCCTGGTGACTCAGGTGTTGACCAGCCCCCCCTGGTGACTCAGGTGTTGACCAGCCCCCCCTGGTGACTCAGGTGTTGACCAGCCGCCCCTGGTGACTCGGGTGTTGACCAGCCGCTCCTGGTGACTCGGGTGTTGACCAGCCTCGCCTGGTGACTCAGGTGTTGACCAGCCCCCCCTGGTGACTCAGGTGTTGACCAGCCGCCCCCTGGGGACTCAGGTGTTTGACCAGCCGCTCCTGGTTGACACTTGCAGCTTCTTTATTATTGTCTAATAGAAAAATATAAAATCAGAAATACAGAATAAACATGTTCTTAAAATCAGCAAAAATAATTTTTTTAATATGTACCAAAATACATGCAATTAGGCTATTTTCTTATCTCGTTTTATATTTAAGTAAAATGTTTAGTTTTTATACCGGATTTAACATTTGTGAAAAACAACTTTTCTGAGAGAAAATAGAATTATTTAGCATTGTTTAAGGTTATTATCTTTCTCTCTCTGTCACCATTCTATTCCCCCCCCACCCTCTTCTATGCGTTCTCTCTATGCTCTTTCTGCTCTCCTGCTCTATGTCTCTCTTGTGTCCTCTGCAGTCTCCGTACGTCTCTCGTCTCTCCTG